>OY796885.1:24660605-24812556 GCA_963680785.1 Diplosoma virens | reverse complement strand
AAGAAATTTTTATCTGGCTTCAGACTAGCTAAATTTTGGATAAACTCACACCGTCCAAAAAGAGATTTTTTGATCTAATTTTAAATCATGGGTGACAAAATTTTTCTGGGGTAGATTCGATTTAGGATAGATAAAAAAAGTTAACTGGGTTAATTTCAATAAGCTGCTTTTAAACCTACTGCAACAATTCTATCTTTAAACTTTTCTGCAATGAAAACTGTATCGACTAAGCAACATAAAAAATTTCAAAAACAGGTTAAACAGAAAAAAGTGTGTTGAGGCACATACTCTTTAGTTAATTGCAGCTGTGGCCTTAGAAAAGGGGGCCCGGGAAAGAAAAAAAGGGTGGAGACCACTTTTTAGTTCATAACAAAGTGAAACTTTTTTTCGTCCCAAAAAAGTAGTGATAATTAAAAAAGATGGTCATCGCTATCAATTGACCATATCTTCCCTACTTTTGTACTAAACTTAAGGCAGGGGGGGCACTTTTCAACGTTTTATTTGGGACGGTGCGGCCGCTCTGTTTTCTCTGTACTAAAACCATCACTGGTTCATAGTTTTTCAACTTTTTTAACACCATAACCAAAACACTTGAAAAGCAATTGTTGCGCTCTATTTGAAATGACTTCACTTTCATTCCGCACCCAATCTCACGAAATTGTCTCTGAATTATAGGTAAAATCTAAAAAATTGTTTTCACTTTCTTCTGCAACCAATATCACAAAATTGTTTCTAAATTATATGTGAAGACCAAAAAAATAGTTTTCATTTTCATTTTGCACCCAATTTTTCAAAGGCCCACTTCACAAACACACAGAGGTTCTTTGACAACAAAAAACAGCCCCCAAACATATGAGTTTAACCTTTTTTAACCTCATCTCTGTGTGGCCCACCGGTTGAGAAGCCCAACTTTAGTTTATAAAAAGCGAGCTTCAGCAGATGAGTAATTTTTTCTTTTATTATCAAGTTACAATAAAAATTAGCTAAATGACTAGTTTACTGTATTGTTGTTCAATAGCTAACTGAGTCATGCATAAAACTCACCTGCTTACGCAACGTTGTTTACTGTAACTAGATAAATAAAGACATAATTCATACGCTGTATCATTATTTGTAGCTTTTTCATTTAAGCATGGTTCTTTATCTTCTATCGTTGAAGGAAATTCGTAGCTGCATTAACGGTTTAAAAGTTAACTTTGCTTGTGTTTAAACAATTTTACATTTCTTAAATAACAAAGATTTTTGGTTTAAAATTTAGGCTCGTGATTATTTTTTTACCGATGGCACCACAGGTTTAAATTAAATCCACGTAAAGACAAATCTGACATAGTGTCAAAAACGACTCGGCAACGGTCCGACTATGAGCTGCGTGGTTGTTTTTTCCAGAAACAGTGTTTTGGAATTGGGACAGCAAACTTGTGTTACCGTTCGTCCAATGAAAAGAATATTTTGAAATTTTTTTTCTTTAATTCCAACGAGCATTAGCAACATTTTTATGCATTGTTTGATCAGAAGACTTTTGCAGAAAAAGCAAAAATAACTTATACTTAGATCGGAATGAGGAAAGCAATTTTTAATTAAAATAGGAAAGAAATGCTTAAAAATAAAATTTGAAGATATCCTATTTAAAAAAAGGTCAAAACAGTTTGAATTGAAAATTTCAAAACACGTGATAAACCAAATTTGTAACCAAACTTAAAAATAAGTATCTTATATTATATAATAAACCTCAGTTTTACTTTACCTTTCTAAAAAAATTTTTTTAGTAATTTTTGTAATTTAATACTTACAATCGGCCTATTTTAAAATAAAAATTTATATAGATTAATAATTTCAATTAAGAGTTTTTTATGTTTATGTTTCAAAATCTTTATATATTTTAACGAGAATTGTATTATCTGAACATTTTTAAAAGCAGGTTGGGTCAATGGCGTCTTCATCTTCAAAAACTTTAAAAGCAGTCGCTTTATTGCAACTTGGAATATTTATTTTATCTTTATTTTTATCTTCCTGACTTGCAAGAATGCCACGGAGGTGATATATACGTATAGACAAGCAATTACCCCGACCCAGAGTTATAAACGGGCCTGAACTAGTCGGCCCGTTTATAACTCTATCCCGACCTGCTTCCGGAGATGCCAAGACATTACCATCCGGTTGAAATTTAGAACTGCTAGCCAAGATCGCCAAGTAAAGAAAAGTGCCATAAAGTGTTTTTTCCAATGACAAAACAGAATGGCTCCAGTAGGTTTTAAACCAAGACCATGTTGATTAAAAGCACGGCGCTTTAGCCACTTGAGCACGCAGCCGACCACAAATAATAAGTAGGCCTGTAATTTGATAGATATAAAAATTTAAGGTGTGATTAAATACATGTTACGGAAATTCTTGATTAACTTTCAAGATGCAAGTGAAATTTATGTCCGTTTAAAAAAATGTTTCAAATTGGGATCAAAGAAAACCGAATAAACTGTTGAATAGAAAATTGAACAAAGCATGTAGGCCTAATTTTAATCTGGTGATCCATTTTTCAGTGTGCAATAACAATTATGAAGTATTTTTTTGTGTTTTAATGTTTTTTTGCAATTTACCAATTGACCTTAATTTAATCAGTTTATTTGATTTATAAAATTTGTTTTTCAACAACGAATAAAACCAACACTTACGCACAATGACACGTAGGTTCTTGTCCGGTTTTGTAACTGTACAGCATCACTGGGACCGACAGCAGAAGAGCTACTGCCCACACAATCATTGCTATAATAAAAGCGCTGTTTCGACTTCTTAACTTTTGCCAAGTTGTCGAGAAGGTTTGACAAACAGCAATGTAGCGATCAATACTCATTACCTAATAAAAGAGCTTCGTTAAAATTTATTGTTCAAATGAAAAGTACTCTCGCCCTGTGTAAATTTTTCTGTCTTTTTTCTTTCACGACTGCTTTGAGATTAAACTTTTACTTTGTTTTGCTATATCACACGTGCAGTTGCGAAAAAAGCAGTTTAACAGTTGGTCGCGTTTTGAATTCTCGTGATATACAGTAGTTTAAGTTTGTACATCGCGTCAGTTTGTACCATTTTTGATTTGTATTTTGCTATTATTTATTTGTTCTAAACTAATCAATATTCTATTTTACAGGAAAGTGTACAGCACTTTTTGATATTTGCACAAAATTATAAGTTTGCTTTAAGCGTCTTTAGTCTGCTTCGTGTCCGTCAATACACTCTCCTCAGCAGACGTTTGTGAATTAGGAAAGCATGCGAGATTTAAAAACGAGATTTTTCTGCCAAGTCCGAATAGAATCTTAAGCGTTAAAGTTTTTCTTGGCAGGACATACCAATACAATGAAAAAATATTAAAAATTGCTATAAATATAAAATGAATTGAAAATAGAAAAAAAGATTGTATTACACGTTAATGTATCAATTTTTTTAATTCATAATAAAAAATTAAAAGAATTGATAAACTATATATAAAATATCAAGGTTAAAGTAGATTTTAGAGAACACATATTTTTTTCAACAATTTTTATATCACAAGCAGCGGTAAACTGCAAATCTTAAATTAAACAAATAACAAATTTATCTTTTATAATTTATCTCTACAAATATTCTCTTGACTTGCAGGAAAGCCACGGAAGTGCTAATACATAGGGTAAGCAATTACCTCGACCTGCTTCCGAAGATGCCAAGATATTGCTGTCCGCTTATAATTTAATCAAAATATGACTGAAATTTAGAAATGCTTGCCAAGACCACCAACCATAGGAAAATGCTGTAAAATGTTTTTCTCAAGGACACAACAGAATAGCGCGAGTGGGTTTAGAACAGAGACCATGTTGATCATTAGTACGGCGCTCTAACCACTCAACCACGATGCCCACTCAATATTGAAAATAAAAGCAATGCTTCGCTTTCAGACTTATAGTTTAGAGGAAATTGAATCTGCTACAAACTTCAATTGCTATTTATTAATATTTTTATAAGATGTTTTTTATGAAAGTAGTAGGTTACTATTGCTTTATAGAACTTATTTAACAATGTAATGGACACTGCATGCTATAAATAAAATTTATTGGGAAATCCTTTATATTTTTATAAAGGTGCCAGTTTTGTGCTATTGAGTAGTACTACAACTCAATTTTAAAAAGTTTTATGCTTTTGGCACCATTGAGAAATACATTTTGTTGGTTTAAAAGTATGAAATGTGTACCACCTGATTTCAAAGAGATGTGCAAAAAAATTTTTAACAATTGCTAACTTCATACAAAACTTAAAGTTGATTATGGACGAATAAACTTTTTGCAACTTTTTCACTTACTGTTAAAAACAAGATCGATGCATAATAATTGAAAAATAAAATAGTTTCTTTGGCTTTGCACATCCATTCTGGATAAATCCAAGCGTGATTTAAATCTTCCGATACTTTAAAAGGTATGGTCAAAAGAAATAGAGAATCAGCAATAGCAAGTTGAAAAACATACCTGAAAAGATTTGCTGTAATATACGTAGTTATAAAGTAAAAATTAAAAAATAAAATAAAAAGTTTCTAAGGAAAAAAATAGTTTTAAATTAATCTTAAATTTATTTTTTCTCTTTTTCACTTTAATACAACCAATTTAAAAATCACTTCACATAATTTTTTGAATAAATTGTCTCAGCAGTTAGTTGATCATTTATTATTTTTTGAATAAAATCATAAGATTTTCAAAAAGAATTTCCTGTTTTAGTTTTGATCCATAAATGTTTAATCAATGTCAGTACTATTTTATTTGGAAGAGATTTATTTAACCAAGGCTTGAAAAGATTGACAGCACTGTAAGATTTTACTTATTTCTTTATCATATTTGTTGTCGTTTGAAAAGGACATCCACTCCTGGTTAGTCACAAACAGGACTGGAACCAAGAGGTTATTCGTTGACTACCCTTGGCTGCTGTACTCCCCGAAACAGATGCTAACATTAATGGTGTTACGGCAAGTACTGTTTGAGTTTCGAACCCGGGTTTATTTCTGCCTTTGATTTACTTAATTTTTGTTTTGACATTTAATTTGATTCACTTCATTATTTCACGGCGCTCGCTTGCTAATTGATTGTTGCTTTGAGCCGACATTTTCCATTATCTCACCGCGCTCGCTTGCTAATTGATTGTTGCTTTAAGCCGACATTTTCCATTATCTCACCGCGCTCGCTTGCTAATTGATTGTTACCTCGAGCTGACTTCCTTTTCCATAAGTTGGGTGTAAATTGTTAGGAGACTTTTAGTTAGCTGCTTCACCCCTTATGTAGCGGTCGTCGAATCACTGTTCGAAATACTGTTAGACGCCGTTGGGAGTGCTGTTGAGGCCTTTGATATAATACTGTTAGAGATACTGTTCGATATTGTTAGTTTTGTCGGTCTGCTCCGTGTCAGTCTACAGTTGAAAACCGTCCGACCAGATTATTACGTCCGATTTGTCTTATTTTCGTCCGTCCATCTTAATTTCGTCCGATCATCCATTTTACGTCCGTCCGACCATATTATTTCGTCCGATTGTCTTATTTTCGTCCATCCTGCTTATTTCGTTAATCCATTTTATTTTCGTCTATCTTATTTCCCCCGTCCAATTTAGTTCGTCTTATTTCGCATCGTTTTTATATCTTAATACAAATTTAAATTAAATCGAATCAAGGACGCGTACATTTCCGGAGACAGCCACACGGAGTTTAAGACCGCGAAGAACTTACTGTAACAAAGTTTTCAACTTCGGCTGCATTTAATTAAGTTTTTCTGTCTCAATGGAGCTTGAAGGTAAGAGTTTGTTACTTTACAAGCTAATTTGAAAGAACTTTACAAAAAGGTCAAAGTGCTTATTAAAGAAGATTCCGACCCTGAATCAGTCAGAGCAGTTAGATAATGTTAACGAGGCCTCTTCACAGTTAGAAAAGGCAATTAGGCTGCAAAAGGGGAGTTTTTGATTACCCAGTTATACAACCTGCACTCCGAAAAGGCATGCTTTGATAAGAAAGTTTCGGAATGGCTCCAGAAAAAGTTACCCCTCGATCCTGAAACGTCGGCAACCGCGGCAAGTGTTGTATCAGCCTCTCATGGCTCGCAACTCAAAACTGCGAGCGGTAGCTCACGAAGTTCGCGTAGTTCACGCAGTAGTTTGCGTTTAGCTAAAGCAGTTGCAAAGCAGGAGGTTGCGCGATTACATATTCGTCAATTACAGGAACAACGCCTTCTCGAGCAGCAACGTGAACAGGAACAACGCCTTCTCGAAGAAAAAGAGTTCGAGCTCAAGCGTCAACGTGAGGAGGAACAACGCCGTCTCGAAGAAAGGGAGTTCGAGCTCAAGCAACAACGTGACCGGAAAGCTCGCGAGCTCGAACACCAACGTGAGATACTTAAAGCATCTCACCAGTTGCAGAAAGCCGCCGTTGAAAGACAGGTCTTCGAAGAGGAACTGGAACGTGGTGGTTTTTTTCCTTTCGACGATCAGAAGCCCTTAACTAATGCTGACGTCACTGTGGTAACATCGCAAACAGAGCAGGTACACTTACCTTTTACAGGTGTCGACTCCGCGGCCCAAACCGTTGCATTGCCGGATCATAATCTTTCTTTAGAAACGAAACCAAAGGTTACCTTTCAAGGTTCTACTCAGTTAGACTCGTCGAGGCGGGAAGACATGAAACCTCAGGTCGAGTCGCGTTTACGAAAACCAGCCTTGGAACTGAAGTTTGGAAACCCCCTTACGTATATGAAGTTTATATCTGCATTTGAATCTACAATTGAGGCGGTTGAACATGATGATAAGGTAAAACTGCTTTATTTAATTCAATATTGTTCTGGTAAGGCCAAATCAATTATTGAATATTGCTTGCTGCTAGAACCTCATCAGGGATTTGTCAAGGCTAAACAAATTTTGTATGATACATAGGCAAAAGAAACGTAATCGCTAGATCGTATATTGCTAATTTGCTTAAAGGCCCTTCCGTTTAAAAGAATGATTCTGAAGCCCTGATCGAGCTAGCACGAAAGGTTGAAGAGTGTTATAATACTTTAGGTCACTTAAACTATTTTTCGGATTTGAACTGTTTTGAGAACATTTCCAAAATTGTTAGGCGGTTACCATTCGACCTGCAATCGCGATGGCTGAGGATTTCTGCCGGTGTTGAACGAGAGGGTTGCGAACCAGACTTTGCCGATCTTAAGCGCTTTATTGTAAAGGAAGCGGATGTAGTTAAGTCTTCTTATGCGAATTCTCTTAATTTTAAATCGAAGCCTGGCTCGGTATTTGGGGTGAACACGCATTATACCGTTGCCTCGAATTCCACTAAAGCTATTAACACTTATGAATGTAAATTTTGCCGTTCCCTGAAGCATGTACTCTGGAAATGTCCAGAGTTCTTGGAAATTTCTGTGAAGGCACGTTTGCGTTTTATGAACCAGCGCCACCTGTGCTATAACTGCGGAAAGGCTGGTCATATTTCTAAATACTGTTATTCAGAAGCGACTTGTACAAAAAATGGTTGCAAGCAAAAACATCACTTTACTTCTTCACCAAGAACGTCGTGACGTTTCTCCTTCCAAAGACGAACCTTGTCCTTCGTCAATAGAACAGGCTCGAAATTTGCCGACCAACACCAAACCGCATTCTACAAATTTCCTAGCAGCTTCTAACATCACTGTTGGCAGCAACGTTTTTCTCAATGTTGTTCCCGTGTATGTAGAAACAGGATCAAAGTTTGTGTTAACCTGTGCCTTCTTAGACCAGGGTTCCACGACTTCCCTCTGTGCTAATCGTCTTTTAAACCTTCTAGATATTTCAGGAGAACCAACCAAATTCTCTGTCACTACTGTTACTGATTGTTCGACGCTTCGCAAGGGAAAAAAGGTAAATCTTACTGTAAGTTCTTTAACTGGTGATGAGATAAATTTGCAGAACGTACTCTCGGTCGACCAGTTATCGGTGGTTCCTAACCCAGCTCTTACACGTCATGAGTTTGAAGCGTGGCCACATCTACAAGATTTTGATCTTCCAGCGGCGCACGGGGAAGTTCTTTTATTAATAGGTTTAGACACTCCAGAAGCATTTTGGGTCTAGTAAGAGCGTCGTGGAAGTGCTAAAGAGCCCTACGCCGTCCGAGGCGTTTTGGGGTGGTCCGTGGTTGGTCCAAGAACAACTGCACAAGGCAATTTGTCGGAAAGTGATGATTCGATATCTGTTAATTTTCTAAATACGTCTGACGATCTACTAGACTCTAAATTCAATGCTTATGGCGCTTAGATGAAGTTCCTAAATGTAATGATAATGTTACCTCTATGTCTAAGGAGGATAGGTATGCTTTGCAGCAAATGCAGCAAACCAAAAATGTGATTCGAGGCCACTACCAAGTTGGACTTCCGTGGAGGCCGGGAACACCGTGTCTCCCAGACAACTACAGTCAAGCGCGTACGCGATTGTCGCAACTGAAAGGAGGACTCTTAATTATTTTGCTTTAAAAGAAAAATATTCTAACGTTATTACTTCATATTTGTCACAGGGTCACTGCCAACTTGTTAAACCAGAGGAATCTGCTTGTGAAGGTTGGTACTTATCTCATCATGCAGTTTTACACCCACATAAACCGGAAAAAGTTCGTGTTGTCTTTGATTGCGCGGCAAAATATGCAGGATTTTCTTTAAACGACCAATTACTTAGCGGTCCTGATTTTTTAAATAACCTTATAGGTGTACTAACTAGATTCCATTTTGAGAAAATTGCAGTGGCTGGCGATATTGAACAGATGCTTCACCAAGTTTTTGTGGATCCGAAAGATCGAAATTATCTTCGTTTTCTGTGGTGGCCAGAAGGAGATTTGACCAAACAACCTGAAGTTTATCACATGAATGTTCATCTCTTCGGAGCTATCTCTTCACCCAGCTGTGCGCAATTCAGCTTACTACAATCAGCCGAAGATCAGCAGAACGATTTCGACAAAGACGTAAGATCTTTAATTGTGAATAATTTTTATATGGACGACTGCTTGTTCACAGCACCTACGGTACAGCAGGCAATTTATTCAAGAACACAAGTCTCGTCTCTCCTAAAAAACCCGAGGCTTCAGACTTAACAAAATTCCTTTCAAATAATGAGGATCTACTCCAATCCATTCCAGCAGACCGCGCCAGGTCTAAGACAACAGAGAATGACGGGATTCTTTCATCGTGTCGACCAATTCTAGGCGTGTTATGGGACAACAAAGAAGACTGTTTTAAATTTCATGTAAAGCTGAAAGATGGTCCATTTACTCGTAGAGGTTTGCTAATTCAGTTTTTGATCCTTTGGGATTTCTAGCTCCGTTGATTTTAGTAGCTAAGCTTTTGCTTCAAGATCTTTGTCGCAGGAAGTACGACTGGGATGATCGTCTAAGCGAGGAAGATGTCAAAGTTTGGAAGCGGTGGTCGGAGGGCTTGAGGAACTTGTCAGCGGTGTCCGTCCCGCGTTGCTTGATACGATCAGATATGGGAGAATTCAATACTTTGTTTCAAACTCAACTCCACCATTTCGCCGACGCCTCGTCAGTTGCGTACAGCACGGTTTCTTACTTGAGAGTGATCGCTTCAAACGGAACAATATTTTGCAATTTTTTATTGGGTAAGTCAAGGCTCGCACCTTTTAAAGACCGATGTGTCATTAATTGGCAGCTCTTTGTCGGAGTCTGTTTTTTGGACTGATTCTATGTCTGTGTTGTACATGATACGAAATTCGGCAAAACGCTTTCCAGTTTTTGTATCTAATCGTCTAGCGCAGATAGAAGACAGAAGTACTTCTTCCCAATGGCGTTTCGTTCCCAGCTCAAATAATCCAGCTGATGATTGTACTTGCCCTTGTTCAGTGAATTGTTGGCTAACTGGTCCTTCTTTTTTACAGGAGCCAGAATCGCGGTGGCCACAGCCACCCCATTCTCTTCCTGACCTCCCAACTGAATTCGAAATTGTGAAGCAGACGGTGGCCGGTACCGAGGTCGCCGTGTCAGATGGTGACATAAAAGAACGTTTTGCTCGATTTTCGTCCTTTTACAGGTTGAAACGTACAATGGCACGGATATTACGACTCAAAGTTAGGCTTTTGCGTAGGCCCGTGCCTACTGGTCCTCTGACAGTTGACGAGATGCACCAAGCAGAAATGACTGTTATTGCTGCTGTTCAGAGGGAGGCCTTTCCAAAGAATTACAAAAGACTTGAAACGCAAAATTCACCTGGTAAAATTGTTAAACTTTCTTTACAGAAACTCAATCCTATATACGTCGCAGGTGTGCTTCGAGTCGGAGGTAGGCTACGCAATGCTGCCCGTCCATCTTAATTTCGTCCGCAAGTCCGTCCATCTTAATTTCGTCCGGTCATCCATTTTACGTCCGTCCGACCATATTATTTCGTCCGATCGTCTTATTTTCGTCCATCCTGCTTATTTCGTTAGTCCATTTTATTTTCATCTATCTTATTTCCCCCGTCCAATTTAGTTCGTCTTATTTCGTATCGTTTTTATATCTTGCAAGGACGCGTACATTTCCGGAGACAGCCACACGGAGTTTAAGACCGCGAAGAACTTATTGTAACAAATGGTATTGAGCAAACATTGGGTTTTGTCATACAAAGCCGTCAAACCTCGTGCTACATGTGTTGCCCAATGTACTATATGTGTCACGCTATTAGGACGTGGTCCACGGCTTGTTCAATTGCGCCGCACTGACAATTTAATAAAGGAATAAGATCTACCCCATTTGTGCATGGATGAATTAAATTGCTCGATATCAATCCGAAAGCGATTAAGTTTAACCCAAGCTGTTCGGAATAAGCTCAATCCAACAGGCCTGGCAGCGGTTGTAAGTATGAAGGCAAAGAGCCTGGATGTATTTTTAAAGTACTCTGTGTTCCATCTGTAATTCGTCCAATGAGAAGTGCTGATGTTTAGTCCGGCAAGGTTGTTTGACAACATTACGCACAGCTGGCACAAATGGGCGTCTAGATCTCAGTCTCTTTTGGCGAGCATTTGAAGACACACCTAAGACAATACAACATATGGTCAGGTTTCAGAAATCCACGGTAAACCAAAGGGAGTGTCGCTCCAAGTCGGCAAAGCTTAGTTGTCTGGATGTTTTAAAGTACAGGTAGGTGGTTCGTTGGAGTTGGACGGAGGCATCCAGTGACTATATGGACTAGCGGACGCAGGCATCCAGTGATTTACCATATTGATTTCCGACGTCATTGCAGGAAAATACTGTACATATAGGCGCAATCAACCATGTAGCTGGTGTTATTTACTAGAACTGGCAAATTTTCTTGATGGTTGCTGTAGTTTTATTTAGTTTGTTGTTGTATTTCTTCTCGGTGGTAAATTTTTTTAATTTATTGGCTTTATCACGTAATTTTTTGGGTACGAATTACCATGATTATCGCGTTTTTTATAAATACTGCTTGCGCACGTATAAATAAAATTGTTATTTTTAGTAACCCCAATTAGTTTTTATTTGAGGAATGAATATTAACAAAATCATTCAAATACATTTTTTCTGTGAAAGTTCAAAAATTAGAAAAGAAGTCTCGAATTACTTTTACTGTTACACGTTTTTGTCATTGACATTATTTTGTCATAGAGCTTTAGTTGTTGTGGTAAAATAACCACAGAAAAACGAGTTTAATTAAGTAAAATGTTATTCCAAAGTTACATCATCAATGCCTTGGATGTAATCGTAAATAATTTTCAGAAAAATCTACTTACCAGTGAGTTACAGAACGAGAATATTCCTTTAAAATTGTGATTACAAATAAAACTAAAGAATTTCCAATGATTCCCATGATACAGATCAGGATACAAATTACCACGATAGGAACGACCGCAGGACTTTCACTGAAGTTGTAAGTGGAAACTAAACAAAAAAATAATCATCGTTGAAGTTATTTAAAAAATGATGAGTTTGACCCACTGCACATTTTTGTACTTTTTTTACGTATAAATACATAAAAAAGTGTAAAAAATTATTTGTAATTATCTATTGGTTAAACTACTTTGAGTTTTAAAGCCAAAGTCCATTTTTTGAACAAAAGTGACAATATCAATTGTTTAAAACCAAAATGCTTAACTCTAAAAACTGGTGTGTTTATTAAACTTTTGAATAAATTTTGTTCAAAATTTCAAAATTTTGTTCAAAAGAACTTGTTTTAGATGAGCAACATAAGTAAATATAACAACAAAAAAATAAAAATTTATGGTTTGAAATTAATTGGATGTATTTTAAAGACTTTAAATTCCTGTAACTTAAAACTATTTGTAACTTGGTTCTTATAGTATTGAGCTCTTAAATTTTTTGATTAAATTTTATAAAGCTGTCAGAAAATCTGATAAAAATTACATCATCATCAAGACTTGTAGTTGGGGCAAAACATTTTTTAAAATCAAACTATAGTAAATTCTTGATAATAGTCGCCTAATACAACTTCAAATTGAATGTGACCTTCTCGGTGTTATGTCAGCTAAAACGGCTTTCTACATGAGAAGCCATCACAATATTTTTATGCTACGAAACCGATCAATTTTATTAATTTACTCATAAAAATAAATAAAAATCAAAGTATAACAGCTAAGAAAAATAGAACTTATTAACACTTGAAGTAAAATTTAAGGAGTAAATCTTGTACCACTATCATTGCTTTTTCCGTCCCATTCCATGTTTGTTTTAAAAAGAGACTTTATCCAGCATATTGTATTACTATTAAAGCCTAATCTGCTATTGAACGAAAATCGTTCTTTAATCTCTTTTAAATCGTTTCTATAGCATTATCAAACGTGTTCATTTAATTTAATATGAAATAAAATAAATGACACATCAGTTTTTAAAGGATGCATACTCACCTTATTGTTGTTTTTAAGCGCTATGTTCGATAAAACAAAGTGACAGTTGTTACCGGTTTTTGATTTGAGCTTACGTAAAAAGGAAACTTCTGTCACAACAGAAATAAAAAAGCTTTTACACGCTGCAAAAACAATTTATCAACTTTAATAACTTACAACGACACCGTGTAGTGAATATCTGTCCCGACTAGACCAGATCACTTACTAGTATTTACTCAGTTAATTCTTTACTCAGATGTGACTCCTTGACTGAACTCGCTGTATTGAACACTGTGGCCTAGTCCCATTTATTTTACATTTGGTGTATACGCTGGGCGTATCATTTTGACGAACATCTATTCTGAGCTAAGCGGTAAAATTTTGCGAGAGTTTGCGGACACATAAGCCAAAAGTAAACCAGATTAACATATCCACAACTGGTTGTGTTGCAGATGCGTAGATAAAGAAACAGGTCAGATCTAGACGTACATTTGCTTCTACTCGCAAACCATAAAGTTGCACAGCTGACCTTGCATTTGCGTGCTTAGCGTACGACATAACGAAATTTAGAGTAGTCTAAAAAGAGCAAAAACGCATTGTGTATTGTTTTCAAAGTCAAGTTCTAAGTTTTCTGATTAGTATGGATTGCACAAGAAAAAAAGATCAATTTATGTGTTTTATCCAATTTTTGTTAATAACTTAAAATATGTTTGTCTTTGTTTTTGTTACCGCTCAGCAAGATCAGTCAAAAACAATAGTATATGTTACCGCAGTGGTAGTTTTCAAGAAGCGCGAAAGAGATTGATTGTTTCCTTTAGGGTTTTTATTTTTTTAATTATTGCACTTCCGTAAAAAAATTTTTTCCTTTTAAAAAATCGTCAAGCTGTTTAGTGTACCCAAGCAGGCAACTAAATCAAAATGAAATTGTTTTCAAAAAACGTCAAGTATTTTTTTATTAGTGTTCATTTAATTTAATTAATTCAAACCTTATAACTTACTAGATCAAAAACATGAAACAATGTTTTTACCGAGAAAGTCAAAAGTCAAACTTTTTTTAGGAAAGTTTAATAAAATATAAACTAATGCCACCGTGTAAAAATCAATTGAACTCAAAGTATGTTTTGTCCAACATTGCTGAATTGCATATCTACTTACTGTTTTTAGAAAACTAACAGGCAAGTTTTAATTGCTGAGAATGTAAAATAAAGCTTAATCAATTTCCTGCCATTCGTTCACTTACAGAAAAAACGTGCTACTTAGAGTACATAGTTAATCAATTGAAAAAAGTTAATTTATTATTTTGAAAGATTAAATTTTACATAGTCTTCCAACAAAATAAGCATAACTGCAATGGTTTGTTTCCGCTTGTTGTTTTCTTGTTTTGTTATTAAAAGATAATTCAGATATTTCAATAATTTCTATTGTTCTAAACTTGATTTATGATTCTCTAATCAAACAAGCCGGAAGGCACTTATGTAATTTGTTTATGAAAGAATGATTGAATAAATACATGCCGAATTTGTTATTATCAATGACAAAGAATGATTTCTCTCAAATGTTTAAATGATGGGTAAACATTCAATTAAACCTAAACTGCAATTAACACATTGACTGCCAGCCCGATTTTTAAATTTTTCACCCCTGACCAAAATGGTTTTTTGCGTATTTGGTTCAAGTTTTCCTTATAAACATGTTACACACCAAGCCCTGAAGCCTTATAAACATGCTAGATAGGCTACAAAGCCCTGAAACGAATCATCATTGTCATCAAAAATTGGTGCCAAAACTATTTGAAAATTTTGTTTCAACATATATTGTTCACACGGCAGTCAAGGTGTTAAACACATTTTCTGAATCACCAATGTAAAACCCAAAATTACAAAAAAACTATTTTTTGTCCTTTTTGGTTCAATTAGCATTAACTTAATTTGGAAAAAATCTTTTTTTATTTTGGAGTTTTTCCCAAACTCCAACATACCAATTACAAAAACTTATAAGTGCACTTCGAAATCATCGATAGAGAAAGCTTTCAAAATAAGATATTTATCTGCTTTGGTGTACGTGTGGGAATGTAAAATTTTGGGAATGCGAAAACATTTTCCCCAATTTTTAACTCTTTTTTCAAATAACAATAAAAGAAAAAATATAATAGTTGAAATTAAACCCAAAGAACTTTTTTGTTTTTGTTAAAGTTGAGAGAAAAAATCATTACTTTGAACTGCAGAACAAATTGTGCTTTTTTTCTTGATTGAAGTAAAGATTAAAAAATTTTTTGCTTTAAATGGAAGGTCAAAATGTTTTTTCTTCTTTTGAAAGCAATGTGAAGCTAAAAAATTTTTCTCACTTTTCTTCACCATTTAATTGAAGGCCGAAAAGAGTTACCAAAATATTTGAGATTCTGACAAAAAAAAGAAATAATTCAAACTTTAAGTGTGTGGCTGCAACCGCTTCTTTTGCAGTTATTTCCTGAAAATGAAAAGATTGCTAAAAAATGCTGACAAGCAAAAGTTTTAGATTTCTAAATGAGATAAAGTTTTCGATCCACGTCTGTTTTACCAACACATTGTCGAGTCCTATGTTCTTCTATTAAATAGCCTATGATGTTTACTTTATACTTTTTTCTTTAAAAAATGTTTGAGCATTAATTCTCTATGGCAAAACATGTCGCAAGTTTGCGGTGCTTATCTCCACCAGGTAATATCTAAAAAAATAACTACTTTTTTATTACTATGGCAACGGCGTTTGAGCCATTTGTAACACTTGTCGAAATACATAAGCCGGGAATCGAACGTAGAGTCTCAGTTCAGGCGTATAAGGATTACAAGCAACTATAGTAAAGATAAGTTTTCAAAAGTTGGCAAAAGAATCATGAAAAGGTTTAAAATATTTTTGTCTAAAATAATTTAAAATTTCTCTTAGTCATAAGAAATGTTTCCTCTAAGAGCTTGCTTAGTGTGCACAGAATGAAAGGCTGTGTGAGCAGTGGTGAATATTACTCGAGGCAAGAAAGTTTTGGTTTTCTCTCCCAAAATCAAGGTGTTCTCTAAAAAAAAAAGGTCTTCACTTCAATTTCATCCCAAATTTCCTTATTTTATTCCCAAAAATCAAGGTGTTCTCTAAAAAAAAAGGTCTTTACTTTGATTTCATCTCCAATTTCCTTATTTTATTCCCAAAATCAAGGTGCTCTCTAAAAAACAAGGTCTTCACTTTGATTCCTTGACCCTTGATTTCCTATTTTGTTCCCGAAATCAAACCTTGCCAATGCTTATGCAGCGAAAGCATGTCTTGCCAAAACTTACGCAGTGCGCGACAAAACGAAAGTACTGCGCAGGGTTTTCGGCTAAACACTTATACAGTGCGCGGCAAAACGAAAGTTTGCGCGGGGGTTCCCTCGTTACTGCGCGGCCGCGCAGCCGCGCAGCTTAAAGGGAACATAGGTTATAAAGTTTTTTCTGGTTTTGCTTTGCTCATTTTTTTGTGAGTTTCAATAGTTTATTTGTCATTTATTTCGATCCAAAAAACTTGATTTTTTTATTTCGCCGTAGTTGCAGGAATTACGAGACATGCTTCAGGCTACAAAATAATATTACTAAATAAAGTCAATATCTTTTGAAACACATTTTTATTCAAGACAAAAATGATGTTTATTATCCAATCATATTAGTACATAAAAATAAAACTATATCTCAAAGGATATGGGCTTTACTTTCTATCTTGAAATTAGTTAAGCGTTTCGAATTTTATGCTCCAATATTAGTAAACTGATTCAACAAAAATAAAAAAGTAAACGAGACATTTTTGGAGGTTCGAATCAAATTCGGTAAAGATCAGAAACTCGTTGTCCAATATTGCCCGCAGTTTCAACTTTTTAAATTCCTTTTTTTACACCTTTGTGCATTTTTACTCGTAGAACCTATATAGAAAAATCTTGTGGATCATTATCCTTATTCCTCAGTATCAACCTAGGTGACATATAAAGAAAAAGTTTAGTTTAGCGTAATTCTTGTTTAATTATCAAAATCAAATTGGTGATTAGGAGTACGAGAATGCTTGAAAGTGATAACGCAAAGCGTAAATTTTCAAATCTATCTATCTATTTATGAAACAAATAAAAAATGTTTTGAGGATTCGGATGACGGACGTTTACCTCGAAAGCCAGTGGAAGGTCAAAATATCTTTGATAAAACCTAATATTGCAATGCTAATACAACAAAAGCAATCTCAAGGAAGTCATTAAACGTCAATGAGTTCTTTTCAATTAATGTAATGTGTTTTAAAGAGTATTTTAAAGTTAACATGTAATTTTTTTATTTACTCTTTGCAATCTATTCTTTATTTTCCTGTAAATAATAAATACTGTATAAATGCGTTGGCAAGGTTTGATTTCGGGAACAAAATAGGAAATCAAGGATCAAGAAATCGAAGTAAAGACCTTGTTTTTTAGAGAACACCTTGAGTTTTGGAAATAAAATAAGAAAATTGGGGATGAAATTGAAGTGAAGACCTTTTTTTTAGAGAACACCTTGATTTTGGGAGAGAAAACCAAAACTTTCTTGCCTCGAGTAATATTCACCACTGCTCACACAGCCTTTCATTCCGCGTTCACTAAGCAAGCTCTTAGAGGGAACATTGATCACATGGTCAGGCTATATCTTGTTCGCGGTGTGTTAATAGTGATTACACAAAAGGCGGAATAATGATAATAATTACACAAATGGCATTGATGGCGCGATCAGCCAACGATCAGTTGGGGGGGACAACAGAAAGGCGGTACATAAAGAAAATACTAAAAAATGCGAAGTTGTTACATGCAGTTGTCCTAGGAGCAGGTAAGCGCTGTGTAGCGAGCGGAAAAGCGCTGCAAGCTGAATCTGCAGCAAGTGAAAATATAATCTGTGAAAATATATTTGCGGAAAACTTTGCAATATCGAAGTAAATGCATGCACGAAAGACGATTTGTGGTAATAAGTTTGCTACAATATATAGCACTTCATGCCCCAGTCTGCAATTAAATTAAGGCCTGCCAGATGGGAATTTAAATCGATACCACTACGCCACTAGCTGTTCACCAATAGCTGCAATATAACTTTTGAATAGGCACATGCAAAATTTTTGTTTGTGGCCTTCTTGGGAAATGGATGCGATAAAATGGCCTCTACTTGCAAAAAGTTCCCCACCCCTGGACTAAACGAAGCAATTAAGTTAGCAACTGAACACAAAAAGTATTTTTACGAAATATAATCTTTTAATCTTTAAGCGTTTTGGGCAGTTTCACTAAGGCAAAATTCACAAAGTTTGTAATGTTTATTTTTAGCATTTTCGTTATTCTTCCGAATATGAAATTTTTAAAATCTGCTTTTTATTTTTAAAAATTAAGTTGAAACTCTAGCATGTCTGCAAGAGACTCGTACCAGCGACGAACATTATCAAAAGTTGTTTCATTGTTTTCGAGCGACGTCTGTCACTTTTTTGATCCTGATAAAGTAAAGGTGTTTTAAACAATGTTAAACTCAAAAAATTGAACAAACTTTTCAATTTAGACCATACAGCGATGTCTGCAAAACTCAGCATATTTCCAATTGTATAATTTTGTGAATTTGATCCCGAATCCAGTTCGAGCATTGACGAAATACACTTCTTGGGATTCGGTAAATCTTAAACGCAAATCTAGTTCATTGATCGATTGCTTCCACGTATTGGTGATCACCGGAAAACAGGCTGACGTCGCTTGAATATAAAGACAACTAGCGAGCTACTACATAAGCCACTTGAAGATCAGCTTTGAATGTTTCTCTGAAAAACAAGATAATTACCTTTACGGTTATTTTAATTTATCGACTTGATGAAATTAATTTGCAATTATATATAAAAAACTAAGATAGTTTCAGCCAATTGGAGATGTACAGGTAAATTTCTTTAAACCAATAAATTTTTTTGACCGACTTAACTTATCAAGTTATCAACATATAAGGTTTTATGCCTCACATCTCAAGCTGGCCTTTACACTTTACCTTTTTCAGCAAAATGTTGTGTGTGATAGTAACAGTGCCTTAGTAGCAAATTTTTATTTTTTAAACTTTAATTGTAGAAATACTGTAAGTAGTTTCTGTTTAATGTATAAAATTAGATATTTCTAGACACGCTCTTGATGCTATAAATTTGAAGATAACAGCAAAAAGTTTTTTTCAAACTCTTGTGTAATTGTGGAAAACTTGAAGAGATCAACTTTTATGTTCACTTTAAAAATATATAAAATTGTTTACAACAAACATAACGTTTTCGAAAAAAGTATTTTTCTATCTTAAGCTATAATTTGATAAAAATTTAAGGTTTTCAACTGCTAAAACTTTACAGTTTTTAACCATTTTGGTTATTGACTTTATGCAAAAATTTTTCTTCCGCACAGAAACTTTTTTTCACTTTTTTGGGCTACAGTTGATCATGCAATGACTGTTATGGCTAATCCGTTTATTTGGTGGTCCCTTTTTTAATTACAATAGAATTATTACATCCGGGTTACGTACCTAATTTCAATCAGCGTTCGTGACTGGTTGCTGTTTTTGGAAGTAGTCATGCTTGTGACAGGATCACCTGGTAATCTGAGGTAATCAATAATTTAACTTTTGCATTCTATTTGTATCTATCGGTCAAACTTTTTGTTAAATTGCTACTTTAGTAGCCTTTTGGTAACTTGGAATAATTTGTGTGTATATAATTTAATTCCGTGATTTTACTGCCTTTTATTTCAAATTACGTATATTTTCTCCCTGGTGGATCAGGTGGCTGGTGTGTCTAGGGAGAGCTAGTAGGCTACTTTAGTGCGCATTTACTGCCCGACCTATCGCTTATTCTTATAGAATTCTACGGGCAGTTGACTTGCTCGTATAATGACAGTTTTTTATTTAGTTGATCATGATTATATACTTTAAAAAAGAATTAGTCGACAAACAAAAAAACAAACTAAAGAATTTTGTTTATTTCCCACAATGTTTTTTTCGAAAGTAAACTTAACTTTAAAAGAACGAAAAAATATTTTGACATCTTTTTTAAGAAAAGAGAGTCGCCATTAGTTAAAACAAACAATTGTTGATCGATAATCGAACGACAGTGTATCGAAGCAATAGTTATTGAACGACAGTTTATCAAATAGTTAATTTAACTGTCCAAGATTTTGTGGTTAAATTATCTCTTTTTGCTATTTTATTGTAATTTTAAATCGTATCAACATTAGAAGATCAATTAAAAAAACAGCTTTAATTAATTTAGTGTTTTTGCTCTGACCAGAAGGTTTAGTTTCAATTTTTTGATGGTCAAATTTATCAATTCATTAAAAACCACTTTGATTTGATCCAAAATAGTTGTATAGGGTGAAATTACTTAAAAAGCACCGAACACGTCACAAACATTGCAATCATTAAATAGCTTACTTGAGAATCGAATTAATATAAGCTTTGAAACTAAATCAAACAACTCATTGAACAAACTGAGAATCAAAGCTACCCAAAATCACACCCCTTGATGTTTGTGACGTCAAATTCTATCTAAACTTATAATCGAATTAACAATCCCCGCTTTTAAACCGTCTTTAATCAATTTTCCACCAATCAAACCCAAACAAGCCGCTTTGTGGCCCGTCTAATTTCAAAAAAAGTAACCACCTTGCTAAGAATCAAACACACATTTCCTACTTTGCGACTTATCGCATTTTTTATCATTCTTAAAAAACTTAGTCACATCTTGCTACGTTTCGCGACCCGTCCAATGTATCGTTTTTGAAAAATTTAGTCACCTTTTTATGAAACGAACTTACGTCTCCTCTTTACGGCCGGGGCCATTTTAAAAAATTTAATCCCCTTGCTGAGAATCGAAATAGGCTGGTGACCGTTACTGTACATCTGTGATTAATAGTTTCAAAATTACTTTATGACCAGCAGTTCAACCGTGTGACATTGGTTACACATACCTGCATCGAACTTTAAGCTCGTTGCTTCAAACCGCATACAGAAATGAAAGAAAACATAAAAGAAATTTTTGATTTTCATCATGTTATCTCCGTTACGTACCGCTGCTCGGCGCGTAAAGTCAGATGACGCGGAAGTTTCAAGGATCAAATGGTCGGATATAAACTGCTAGCAGGGCTGTGAGATTGGAGAAATTTTTTCCAACTCAAACCCCAGCTATTTAAAATTCTATGACTCCTATTCCCACTTCAGAACATTTAAATCACGACTCCGATCCCCCCACTACAGTATGCTTGAAAAACCGACTCCAATTTCATTTAAAGTAAGCGCCTCCAACTCCACAACCTTGGAGGCCAAATATAGCGTAAAGCAAAGTCTATAAAAACAATAATGGCTTCGACTGCATCAAATCTAAAACACGAATCCAACTCCGAATCCGGTTTCAAACGTGTAAATTTGGCAACTTCGACTCCGTTACTGGGTACTCCACAACCTTGGTTATGAGGTAGCATTGTATTTAAAAAAAAAGAAATTATTGCTCTTCAAATGATCAAAAGCGCATTTTATTTTACATAAAATAATGCGGTCTCGGTCTCGGTCTCGGTCTCGGTTTCTGATTTGATGATTTTTGTTCTCGGTCTCAAAACTTTGGCCTGAAAAAAATTATTTGGTCTTGGTTTTGTTTTCGAAACATATGGTCTCGATTACATCACTAATAAAAGATTGATTCTATTTGAATAAGATTTCAGATGTTCGCTTGATTATTTTTGCTTGGCAAAAAGGCTTGTGTTTATTATTATTGTTGTTAACTATTACTATTGTATTAAATAATTTATTATTTTTGTTAATTATCAACTGAATATTACTCATCAATTTCCAATGGCTGATGGTAAGTTATCTTTGATTGGTAAGTTAACTTTAGATACAGTGATGAAGGAATTACAGGTAATTAAATCTTCTCAGAAAAGCTATGCCGAACAATTTTTAAATAATTCTGCCAGTGGTGCTGCTTGCTCTTCTTGTATTTCAGGTCAGAGCCAGCAGCTTCAAGACCTTGAGAATGCCATTGCTCGGGTCAATACCATCGTTGAAGGGCTGGCAAAATCAGTTTGAGAAACCCAAAATTCCTTGAATTATTTGGAGCAGTATGGACGTAGGAACTGCCTCATAGTACATGGATGCTCAGACCAACCAGTTGGAGGAAGTATCCTGTTTTTGAGTCATATGTCACCAACAAGCTCAATTCTGAGCTTGATTTGAACCCAAAAGCTTTCTTGGCTTTTCTTGGACTCTGTAATCGAGAGCTTTTGTGATTTCTTCAACTTCTTCTTGCTGTAAAACACCAAATTTCGGACGGATCTTCTCACAAACTTGATGATGATTGGAGGAGGACGACCTTTCCTAGATGGTAAAACATGACATATGTTAATATCAGTAGGTCTTATTTGATACGCTTTGAACCGATTGGGACTAAATAATCCCAAATATTTAAAGCCCCTATACTAATTTGTAGATGTGCCCCGACAAATTTTTTTTGTGCAACGACATTTTGGTAACACATCCTTCAAAGAAATAATAAATTTACTATTTTATATTGTCTAATAAAAGTTCAGGTCTGAAGGGGTTAAAGTGCTTGCAAACTCACCAGAACATTACGCGGACTCGGGGTTGAGAAACACTGTTAAATACTAAACGTCGTTGTGTGTTATAATGTAAACAGCACCTCTAATTGTTTGCTCCGACTTGGATTTTACTTGAAATGCTGCAAAATTTTATAATCAACGCGAAGCAGATGCGTTAAACTATTCATAATATTGAAATGCTTGGATTAAGTTTAGATTTTTTTTTTATGCACATAATAAATTAATTTTTTATTATTTTTTTTAAGAAATACAGATGACATTATTTAAAAATAAACGTTATTTAGTGAAAAACATGTTGTTTGAAAAATAGTAGTTTTAGAAATCGTAACAATACACAATTTTTGAGATGGACTCCTAATCAAGCTGCTTCTGTAAATAAATGTTCGCATAAAAGCTGCTTAGTGTCGCTCTTACTTCCGAAAAGATAAAAATCTAAAGCGTCAATTTTCTAAATCTAATGCAATTATGTAAATTTAAAATTATAGTATGTTCAAGCATTGTTAATTTTACGAAAAACTTCAAGATAAATGAAAGCCAATTCACAAATGAAATTACTTAAACGGTTATTTCACTTACTTTTTTAAACGTATTTTAAAAACTATTAAGATTATAATTTGCAAAATGTTTTATAAGATTTATTTCAAAGCTTAAGCAAATGCGTAAAATTTGTGTTTGGCGAGTTGGAACGATTAACAAGTGACAACTAGTTAAGCTCTATATAAGTCGACAATCTATTTTTTGAAATACCTTTTTTAGCATATTACCACAATCGGTTTAGCAATTACGTATATTAATAAAGTTTTAGAACAGGGATTTTCAACCTTTTTGACCTCGTGGCCCAAAAAGCTTGAAACACAATTTTTGCGACCCAATGTGTCTAGTCTTTAGCAGGGGCGCCGAAAAGTCATTTTTTAGAGGGAGCAAAATTCAAGGCTTCGAAAAGTTTTACAGAGGTGTTTTAAAAATGTTGCCATTTCCTATCGCGAGTGATGACCGAAAAAAATCGTCATCACTTTCAATTAGTGTCCAAAATCTCCATTATGGTAACAAATTTTAAGTGAAGGTTAAAAAAAGTTTTTCTCTTTCATTCCGTACCCAATTTTATCGAACCATTCCTTTACAAGAAAACAGAACTTCCGAACATACGAGGTATGATTTAAACACTTTTTACATGCAAACTTTGTAGTTATTTTAATACTCTTAAACTATTGGTGACAATTGAGGCAAATTTAAACAACTTTAATAAACAGCAATTATATGTATTAACGCAATTACATGTAACCTTTTATATCTGAATGATTTTTTGCCTAAATCTAAGCTTGGACTGTTTTTTTGTCCTACTCACTATTATAAATTCAACCTTGCATAGAATTTTGTAAGCCTTTCATAGAAAATGAACATAATAAACTAAATTTTAATTCAAATATAATAATTAAAGCAGTGCTTTTCAAACTTTTTTTCACTACGGCACACTAATAAATTCTGAGTTTGCCTGCAGCACATTTACCGTATTTTATAAAGACGAAAGCCTACTTAATACACATTTCAAGTTTACATACAGGAATTATATTTAATATATTATAGCAGCAACATCCAATGAAAGGGTGTGCCTACAAAATTGTTTTGATACTGGCAGTGGTGGATATTGGGTGAGGCAAATGAGACAGTTGCCTCGGCCCCTCATGGAAATACTGCATATAGTTTCATTTTGCTGTATATGTTTTTTTAGAGATTACTATGATTTTGGGAGAAAAACAGCGAAATATGAAATCAAATCAAAGTGAAGACCTTTTTTTAGAGATTACCATGATTTTGGGAAAAATAAGGGAATACGAGATCAAAGCCCCTTTTTAGAGAAGACCAATTTTTAGAAATCCTTGCCTCGGGTTCCTAACTTTGAATATCTCAAAAAACAAACAACTTTATGCAAATGGCCTCTTTCCTTTTACATTTTTATTGAAGTAGTATTTAAGATTTTTAGCAATACTAAAATTACATAAAACACATAAGTCATCTGTAGACCATGACTCTATGGCTTTCTGTCAAAACACGAAAACTTTGCGGCACACTTTAATCCTTTTCACGGCACACAGTTTGGGAAACCTGGAATTAAAATAAACTTCTTCTTTACTTCTAAACAATGTTTCTTAACAAATGTGCGTTTTTAGACCATAATGTTAGTTTAAAGATTTTTTAATCATGCGCGCATTTCAAAACTCATGGACCACAGTTTGTTGACTAAAAAAAGTCAACTTCTCAAACCAAATTGTCTTTTTTGAAGGCCTATTAAAGACAAGAAAACTTTTTTGCTTCAACTCAAAAAAGTTTCGACTTAAAGCAAAAAATTATTACCTTTCTTCATTTGCAAAACAACTTCTTTTGCTTATCATTAAATGTGATCAAATTTTTAATCCTTTCTTGCCTTTGAAGACCAACGGCTATTACGTATGATAACATTTTTTGGTCTTCCTCTTATTACAGGATACTATAAAATTTTAAAACAAAATGTTTTTCAATTTCAATTATCGATATTTTTGATCTTTAAGTGTTGATTAATTAGACAAATTCTTTTCTATGTCATCCAAACTTAGCCAAAAAATCCCCGACAGGAAAAATCACTTATCAGGCAACGGTTGTGACCGTCCTATATTTAAAAACATTAACATAACAGAATTGATATCAACAAAAAATTACAGTTTTTTGTCGAAGACCAGTTTTAGGAATAAAAAATTTAACGGAGCAACCACGTGACTTTTCAACCTTGGGCGGCTGCATATTAGGGCTCTAATCCTAGTCAACAGTCAACAATTGTTTTGGATTGATGTCAGCAAGAATAGTTTTCTTTTAAAAAAAGATGTTGCTTTCTTTTCAAAAGGATGTTTTACTTGCTCATCAGTGAGGCAATTTTGTATATAAATACTCGTGCCACTGTGATAGTGTGTATGCAGCTAGAACGTTCAAACGACAAAAATACAAATTCGACAGCATGTTTCAAAAGCAAGTTAAATTTATATTCATTAGATAACAAATTTTTTGCTAAATTTGATATTAACAAGTTTTCAATTTCAGCTGCAGGATGATGATGAAATTACCTTTTCATCTGGAAAAGTGTGAAGCCACCACACTTTCGATGCGACTTGATTTGCCCGCTCGCGCTGTTGCGTGGCGGGGCTTTCTCGACACTTTCGTCTAGCTTTACCTTACTCATTTAAAACGTTTCTCGTCGTGAAAACTATGCTGTGTTTTTATTATTTTACTATAAAATTACATTGATTCAACATTAGGACCGATCTGTTCTGTTCATTATGAATACTGTCATTAGAAATTGCTATTTCGACATTGTTTCACAAGTAAGACCTCCATTTAAGTTGACTGCAACTAGAAGCAAATAATAATTTAGAAGCAAATAGTAACAATGTGAAAACTCGCTTTTTAAATCAGATACAAATAAAAAAAGCGACAGAAATGATTGAAGTTTATTTTACTAAGCCATTTTTCAGTCTTGTGATAAGGGTTTTTTGGTGTGGTAGTCACCGAAACAAGGGTTTTGCATAGTGGTATGTTGCATTCCCTGCAAAACACTCTGGTTTCTTTTCGAACTTTCTTTTTCATGCAAACCCTGCACCTTCTCTGTGGGTATTGTTGTTTATCTGTAGCAGGATACAAGCTCATATGATGAGCTTTAAATCCGCCACGTAGTCAGGTTTCGGGATCGTATCTTGGCGTTTTTTCTGGAGGAGCTTGCTCCTCAGAGGAGTCCGCATATTCATCGCTTTGACCAGATATTTGGCACAGACCGCTGAGTAATTTTATTTGAAAATCGTATAGCTTTATGGTGGTATTTGCACTGTGAGTTTTATATAACACATGACAATTGTGGACTGACACTTCCAAAAGATAAAAAAACAATTTTTTTATCCATTTTAAAGTTTTTCTTGTACAGGGATAATAAGAAATCATCTGGTCTACGTGGTCCACTCCGGACATGTATTGATTGTGTTCGCAAATACAAACAGGTTTCTCCACAGTCTCCATTTCCCCATGACCACCTTTTTTTATCTTTTCGATCATGATAGTACAAAGTTGTTACAATAAAACATCCTGGCTGGCCTACCTTACTTTTATTACACAATTTTTAATATTGTTACTTGCATATAAAACTTCTTCATTTAACACAAATCTTGCTTCAATAACTTGTTAAATTTGCCGCTTTAAACCACGTGCACGTGAAGACAAAGCTGCTAAAACGAACAAGTTAGGGAAAAACTTTCCCTAAAATTTTACCTACTATAGTAAGCATATCACAAGCAAATCACGCGCAAAACATGCCGATAAATCTTAAGTTTTGTATTATTATGCCTTGATCATGCATAAAACATGCAGACGGAGAAATCCGTCTTTATCTGACTCTTGTAATAAATTTCCGCACCCAACCGATGAAATGCTTTATTTTGACAGAGATCTCCGTCGTTTCGCACCCGACGCATTATATCACGTGACAGAGATCTCCGTCACACCGCACCGAAAGTCTTAATAGAATCTCCTGAACCTTCTCTGTGTGATCAGAACGAATTCGTCTGAAGCTTTCTCGCTCGCGGCGCAAGTGAGCGCTCAACCAATCGGCCACTTTTTTCTAAACCAATCAAAGACAGCGTTACTTTCGATGTTTTCCAACCCTATACAAATTACGTTTTCTTGCAGTTTTTCATTGCCAGCAATTCTTTTTGACGCGAGTTGGCCGAAAGAATTCTAAAAAAAAGCAATTTTCTAAACACCAGCAAAATTGAAAGCATTAATGTTTCCGTCAATATCATTGGTCAATATTACTTTAAAACTTAGTACAACCAAGAATTTATTCAATGCTTTTTTCTTACTTGCGATCTATTATTTTTAATGTAACAATGTAAATTTTTTGTTTTTTCTCTTAATCGCCTTAAATAAAATGATTTCATTGTTTTGTCACTGTCATCAGTTTACTCGGAGAATATTCAAGTTATACTAGGGTTGTCATACGTCAGGACTTTCCCCGACATATCCGGGATTTTAGACCTTCGTCAGGGAGAAATACTAAAATTTTTTAAGATGTTAGGGATTTTCGAACTATGCTGAGTGATGGGTTTAGTACGGTGCGAACGGAGCGGCCGCAACCTCAGGTTTAAGAAGTAACTTTAGTAGGGATAATGTACTCGAATGACAGTGATGACTTTTTTCTTTTTGTAGAGAACACCATGGTTGCGAGACGAAAATTGAAAAATTCGAGACTGATTCCAAGTAAAAGATTTTTTTTCAGTCTTTATCCTAGAATCTCAGACAATTTTTTTGTCCTATCCATTAAGTACTAGAAAATCATGATTCTGGCATATGTTACAAAATTTCGCCAAAACTTCTTTTGGCTCGTACGCCTATGTTTGTGAGGAATACGCCTATTCAGATATGTTAAACCTAAGTTATACCAAGCAAAGCATTTTTTAAAAGACTGAAAGGTAAATTTTCGAAAAGGGAAAAAAATTAGATAACTAACACCAATGTGCTTGCTCAAAAATAAATAAATTTAACTACCCTTTAAAAAAACTCAAGAACGCAAAAACAAATTTCAGTAAAAGTCGAACTTTGGTAAATTGGACAATAGTAATTATTTGACAATTTTTTAAAATTATCTCAATGTTAATTTACACTATTTTCAACTAAAATAATGTTTAGATTTATTTAAGAGCACAATATCCTATTCAAAAAATTTAATCCCAAAATTCAAAAACACCGTTTAAGCATAATTAAAATGTCTCAACTATAGTTTACAATGGAGCATTGCGTGAATCTATATTAGATTAGTTGATCTGAACACTGGAAAACCTAAAATATGAAATTTCAATTTAATAGCAAAAATATGAAAACAAGTTGAAAGCAAAAATAAAGCAAAAGAGCTATCGATTTTTACAGACAGAAAAACAGGAATACTTATTGTGTTCAAATTTACCCAAAGCAAAAATTGATTTAAAGCTCGTTTAGACTACAAGTGTAAAATGTAGTATTTCTTATAATGGTTTTTTGCTTTGGTTAGCGCTTAAGCGCGAAAAGAAGTAAAAAAAAATTACTAAAACAAAACAAAAAAGGCTCCATTCCACCCTCGTAATGGAACCCGGCCTTTAAAGTGTTGTAGGAAGAAACCAAGATCGAGCAAAAACGTGTTATTATCTGCGCCATTGTGCATCGCACGGTCCTTGCCACGATTTAGTTTTTTCTGGGAACCTTGCTTACTCAGAGCTAAAGCGAAAAAAAAAGCTGTTTACGGACTGCTGACTAAAAAAATGCAGAAATTGTAACAGTGTGTTGCTATTTCTTTTCGCGCTGCAATGCATTGGTATGACGTGTACACTTTTCGATAAGTCACAAACACATCGTTAAGTCATAAAACTTAAAGTAGTACTACCGAAAACCAAATACTCGGACGAACTTTACTTTTTGTTAAGTTTACTTGCAAAAATGATACGTAATAACAAATCTTTTTTGTTAAAAACTTTGAATGCTCTACCGGTGATTATAGCAATACTAATGTCTGGTAAAAAATGTCCTTATGCGAGCATATTTTTAGCTAGTTTTCTTGTTTGTTTGGTTTAAACATTGCATGGTAACTTTGTACTTTCGTTTAAGAGACGAATTTAAGAAAAACTTTAACTTAGCAGGAAAATACAGTATTTTTTACAAATTGTTAACTTAAAAAAAGTTTTTTTTCAATTTCTTTCTGTCAATACACATCGGATAAAAATGTTCAAATTGATAGAAAAACGACCTTCATGTTGTGTACAAAAATTAACAGCTAATCCATTTTTTTTATCGAATTAAATTCGCCGATTTTTTGTGGTCTTAGTCTCGTCTTGGTCTTCTCGATGTTGTGCTGGTGGTCTCGGTCTCGTGTTTTTTAAGTTGGTCTCGACACCGGGCATTTTTTGATATGTTTATACTTAATTTAATTAAGATGAATTTTGCAATTTGGTTAAAAACGACACTCAATTTACCAGCTTTGCCGCAATTTCAAGTGGCAAAAAGCTTGGAGTCAAACAGTTCTACAGTTTTGCAGCTTTCTGACATTTATTCCATGAAGATATTTTTTGTCATCAGGGACATTTGTTGCAAAATAATCCCATCACAAAAAAATTATATTTAAATTTTTTTTCGGCAACAAACAAGTCTGGTAGGCTAATGCTTTAAATCTTTGTACTCATACCCTTGCCTGCAATCGGTACAATTTTACAGTGATAAAATTTTTTTCGGTCTTCACTTTGATTTTAATGAGCGCTTTGAATCATCTTCGCACTTCCGCAAAAGTTATTTTCTTGATCCTACGTATTTTTTTTCTTAAATAAAGCGAACAAATTTTTGTTGTAACGAAATTTATATGAGCAATAATATGAATACCATATTTGTATATTTATTAATTATAGCCGGCGATTTCTATAAAAGTGTAGAGTTGGTGACCCTCTCAGTCACAACCTTTGTCCATCCCTATAGTTTGTTTATTTGTTTTATTTTCATCTTTATATTCATCTTTCTGCTTCGCAAAAAAGTGTCGCAGGCGCTATACTTAGGACAAGCAATTTCCCTGACCTGTTTCCAAAGATGACAAAATATTGTTGTCCAGTTAAAACTTTTTTATTTTATTTTTAATTTTTTAAAGATATACGACTGAAATTTCAAACTGCTTGCCAAGATTGCCAAGCAAGGAAAATGTGTTGTAAAATATCTTTCCCAAGGACGCAGCATGGCACTATTAGGTTTTGAACTGCAGCGTTTTGAACTACAATTACGACAATCTAAACACTCGACCATGCTTTTGACAACCCGTTTAACCACCGGTTAAAAAATTGTGATCTAAGAATCCATAGGCGTATGGGCGGAAGGGAAAGGGTTGAGGATTAAAAGACTTCTATGAAGATTGATGGTCAAAGGTTCATAATAGCACTATGACAGCTTAGAAATTGTTGAATTAAAGTAAAGATTATTTTCAATTAAAAGAAAATTAGGACTTGAAAAATGTGAAGAGCAAAAAAGGTCTTCAATTTAATTTTAGAATCCTGGGCAGCGTTCTTGAGTAGTTAACAGCGCCGTGATTGATGGCGAACGTGATTGACACCGTCGCGGTTGAAAGCCTTTTCTCGCCATGCTCTTTTGTCCTCGAAAGAACATTTTACGGCATTTTTTCCTCTTTGGCGGTCTTAGCAAGCAGTCCTAAATTTTGATAATACCTCTCAATATAATCTGAAAAAATAGAATAAACATTTTAATCCGGATGCTTCCCCGGAAGCAGGTCAATGTAATAGTTTGACAGTTGCTCTATGTATAGCATTTCCAACAATTTTCTGTGAGTCAGGAGGATACAAAAAGATAAATTAATTAATATTAAAGACAACTAAATATTTTTATTACTTTTTTAATTGAATCTTTTAAAGTGGATTTCTTTTTTGTTGCACCAGGCATCTCTTTTGCAAAAGACATCACGAATTATAGTGATCGTGGTTTTGGCTCTCAACCGCCCCTCTTCACCAACAAATTTCAGCTTACGCCACTGCATGAATCTAATTGCTTAAAACACAATACAAAATACCTTAAAGTTAAATTAAAAAAACATACTATTATAACGAGGCCATTATTTTTGATCTTTAAGTGTTGATTAATTAGACAAATTCTTTTCTATGTCATCCAAACTTAGCCAAAAAATCCAACAAATCTAACAACTGCAACATGGCAACACAAAGAGCCGAGTAAATCAAAGATTTGAATGAAATTTTAACCATAACCGTAATGACAGTGCCTTCAGCATTTTTGCTTTTTAAAAAAATCTTTAACAAAGAACTCTTTTTTTTAACATTGATAACAAGTATGTCTTGCATTTTTTGACTATCTTCTTCTCTAGTTGAGTTTCTTTTTAAGTAAATTGTGTTAATGATGCAACCACACAGAGCAAAGCGCTTTCTAAGATGTTAGTGATGTTTATTTATATACAGGGTGATTCAGCGAAGTGTGCACAAATACTTTTCTTAGTTTTATGTACATGTATTTCGTCCATTATTAACTTTCAATTATTAGCATTTCAGTTTCTTATTATTTAAGAGTTAAAATTTAAAATCTGGTATTATTTGAAGTAAAAATAAACGATGAGTAAAACGATCAATGACGTGATAGAAGAGTATTGCAAGAAGAAGCTCCCACCAAGTGAAATTTTCCGGTTGATGAAGGAGGTTGTAAGCCGTAGAGGAGTTTATAAAGCCGTGAAAAGGTTCAAGGACACTGGGACTTGTGCTCCAAGAATCAGGAGTGACCCTGAAAGAACTGTAAGGACGAAGAAACTGATCAAAAAGGTCAGAGAGAAGTTGAGGAGAAATCCTGCAAGAAGTGCCAGACAACTTGCTAAAGACTACTCTGTGAGCGTGTCCAGCATGCAAAGGATTCTCAAGGATGATCTCCAGAGCTACCCATACAAGTTCACCAAAAGACATCTCTTGTCGGAGGCCACTAAGAAGAAAAGGCTTGATAGAGCAAAGGTTTTGGTCAAGAAACTTGTCGATGGCACGCAGCCTCAAGTTTTATGGACAGACGAAAAACTTTTCACTGTTCAAGCTGTCCATAACCATCAAAATGACAGGATTTGGCTTCCAGACATAAACATGGTCCCAGTTGAGCGTCGCAGCTCTTTCAGAAGACAAAAACCCGCCTCCGTAATGGTATGGGAAGGCGCAACATCAAAAGGGCTGAAAACTCCTCTCATATTCATTGAAGAAGGGGTCAAGATAAACCAGACCGTCTATAGGCGAATGCTGGAGGAGAAAGTCCTTCCCTGGGTCCAAGAAGTAGTCGGAGAACAAGGAGTTACTCTTCAACAGGACGGTGCAACCTCCCACACGGCCAACTCAGTTCAAGCTTGGTGTCGATGCAATTTCAAAGGTTTTTGGGAGAAAGAGCTTTGGCCGCTGTCTTCACCAGACTTGAACCCTATGGATTTGGGGTTATGGTCTATTAAGACAATATTATTAATAATGGTCTATTATTACAATATTATTAATTATGGTCTATTAAGACAATATTATTAAGACAAAAGCCTGCCGTACTTCTCATCCAAATCTGGACTCTCTAAAGCGAAAATTGACATCGGCATGGGACGAAATTGACCCAGAAGTGGTGCATGCCACATGTGCCCAGGTTCTGCCACGACTTCGGAAAGTAATCAAAAACAAAGGGGGTTATATTGAATAACTTGTATATTTTCTGAAAGCTTATTAAATTTACTATCTTCACAGCATATAACTTGTTTCATTTGACCTAATTATAAGTCCGAAAGATGAGTTTTTATTTGTGCACACTTCGCTGAATCACCCTGTAAAAGGTAAACTTGGATTATTTAAAAAAAATTGTTTTTTTTGAAATAATTGAAATAGACTATATTTTTGTAAAATTTTTCGGTCTCAGTCTCGGTATTAGTATCGGTCTCGAATCTTAGGTCTTGATATTTTCCGATCTCGATCTTGGTCTTGGTCTTGAAAAAATTATCGTATCTCGGTCTCGACGTTTGCGGTTTCGACTACATCATTTTTACCAAGGCTTCCTAATTAAGTAAGTTTTTATTTATTTATTTTTTTTATGGCAAGAATAGTTTTGACAGTAATTTATTCAAGTCTTATTTTAATTTTGGGAAATTTAAACCATAGTTTTTGCTATATCAGTCTACTGAGATTAATTAAATTAATAAGTCAATAATACATAGAAATCCAAAAACAGTCATTGATTCAATTTTGGGAATATTTTTTTGTTAAAAGTAAAATGAAGACCTTTTGTTTGGTCTTCATTTAATTTTTAAAAAGATTTAGAGCTTCAGGCCTGTGATCAAGCTTTCCAAATACAAACATAAAACAGAAAGTAGAATTCCTCATATCTGGACAGTTACGAATTTCAGATATAAGAACTTCCGGAAATAATATAGTGATTTAAGAGTATGAGTTTTAAAATTCACTTATTATAAATCAAGTATCCTCGAAAGAGATCGGTGAAAACTGTGACAATAATACGTAAATGATATTTATAAGATTTGTGGTTGATATTTACTTGTTACAAATCAAACAACTAATTTAAAATACTAAAGTTATCACTTCATAACAAAGGAAAAGATGACTATACAAGTAAAAGCTTAATAATTACTGTAAAAGACTGAAAATTGACTATAGAGTTGTAAGGTTAATACTAATGTCATGAATAGATTTAAAGGATTAGAGGATTAAAAATGAAAAACCCGTGTCAACTCTTGAAATCGATCAAAAAGAAACAAAAAATTGTGCACGAAAGTTGACTTAGTTTTTGTTTATGCCACAAGCTTTCATGAGCTATTGCGCACTTCGTCAGGTGCAATACAATAAAAATAATAATGCAATCAAAACTAAATTTACACCAACGGCATTAAACATAATAAAGAGACATCAGTGACGTAATGAAATACAAAAATATGCCTGAGAAAAGACTGAGGTTGGAAGAATATGGCTGTACGGTAAATTATAGTAATTCAAAGAATGCTTGAAGTAAAAGATTTTGCTTCCCAAAGCTTTTCATCTGACACTCTTCAGGGGAAATCGTCAGAATGAAGTAGAATTGAAACCGAACTAATTTATAAAGGAAGAAAGTAGAGTTCTCATTGGCTGAAAGAGTCAACCAATGAGAGAAAGGTTAAGAAATTTTGAGAGAGTATACGAATTCTTTTTGCTTACACAGAAAAGGATTGAGAGATTTAATGAAAGTCGCTTCAAGAGCAGAAAGGTGAAAGGAAGAGCGACCTCGAGCGAGAATAGAAAATTTTTCGTTGCTGTAATGGAGGGCACATTGGGCGTTGTCAAGAAGATGTTGACCAATAGCGGATTCGTGAAATTGTTGTGGGCGTATGTTGTTTTTGCAAGAGCGGGAAAGACTTTGGCGGTTGGTCGAGGTACGAGGATTGGTGATGGATTTAGGAACGTGTTGTTTAATTCGCTCTTCTAGCCGTTGAGACGTGCGACCAACGTACCGACTATCGCAGTGGCACAAAAACTGGTAAATAACATTGCTGTGATGATGGGAAGGTAGCACGTCTTTCTTAATCGCTGGAAGGAGCTGTCGTGTGTTGAAAATAACACGTGGTTCGACGGAGAAAAAGCAGCGTTTCACAGCAGACGTAATCTGCTTTTCGAACCTCATCGAAACGTTTCCAATCCATGGGATGTGTAGGTAGACAGGTTCAGGAAGGACAGGAAAATCAATCTAATTGGTACTCTCGTTCACAGAGCTTTTATGATTTGTTCTAAAAGCAAACTGGACCAAGAGCTTGGCAAAATTCGTTCAATTCTTTTGGAAAATGGCTACCCGGAACGTGTAATCAATTCGGCTTTCAAGCGAAAACTTCAACAAATAAATTCTAACCTGGTCCACACAGTAAAAAAGTGCCCTGTCTACCTACACATCCCATGGATTGGAAACGTTTCGATGAGGTTCGAAAAGCAGATTACGTCTGCTGTGAAACGCTGCTTTTTCTCCGTCGAACCACGTGTTATTTTCAACACCCGACAGCTCCTTCCAGCGATTAAGAAAGACGTGCTACCTTCCCATCATCACAGCAATGTTATTTACCAGTTTTTGTGCCACTGCGATAGTCGGTACGTTGGTCGCACGTCTCAACGGCTAGAAGAGCGAATTAAACAACACGTTCCTAAATCCATCACCAATCCTCGTACCTCGACCAACCGCCAAAGTCTTTCCCGCTCTTGCAAAAACAACATACGCCCACAACAATTTCACGAATCCGCTATTGGTCAACATCTTCTTGACAACGCCCAATGTGCCCTCCATTACAGCAACGAAAAATTTTCTATTCTCGCTCGAGGTCGCTCTTCCTTTCACCTTTCTGCTCTTGAAGCGACTTTCATTAAATCTCTCAATCCTTTTCTGTGTAAGCAAAAAGAATTCGTATACTCTCTCAAAATTTCTTAACCTTTCTCTCATTGGTTGACTCTTTCAGCCAATGAGAACTCTACTTTCTTCCTTTATAAATTAGTTCGGTTTCAATTCTACTTCATTCTGACGATTTCCCCTGAAGAGTGTCAGATGAAAAGCTTTGGGAAGCAAAATCTTTTACTTCAAGCAATCTTCAAATTCTGTACCACCAAATGTTTATTAATTCAAAGAAGAAACAAATGTGAAAAAATGGCATGCAAACACAAAACGGTGCGAAATAGAGAAAAAATAAATAAAAATCATAATTGAACCTCACATTTGTAGAAATAAGCATTACATATAATGAGACATGAACGAATAATCTTTATTTAAACGTTTATTGACGCAATCAAATTTTAAAATAATTTTTTGTTCCTCTACTTCCCGTTGTTGTTTTGTTTTACCTTTGACTTTTTTGATCACCGCTCATCTGAGATTTTTCAAAGTAAGGCCAGGTTTATTGAAATGCTCAACTGCAAGTTTGTTTCTATGGTGCCATTCTAATTATTCTAATCATTTCATTGCACCTGACGAAGTGCGCAGTAGCACACAAAAGCTTGTGCCATTAATAAAAACTAAAACAATTTTAGTGCAAATTTTTTGGTTTTTTCATTAAGACTGAAGCATGCAATATATTACACAAGCATAAGTTTAGAAATATATCCGGTTGTGAGAATGTCCGGTTATTATGCGTCTGAAAATGAGATTGTCCAGATAAACTACTGTCTATATACGAGTGCTTTCACTGTAATCTATTCTGTAAAACAAGTTTAGAGCATTATTAACTCGAGTAAAAAGCAAAGAAATTTTATTTTTTTTATCTTCATTTACACATACTAAGTTTGTTTGTTTTCTTTTTTTTTTTCAATATAATGGGAAGATCAAAAAAGTTTTCACTTCCCACTCAAAGTTAATATATCTAAAAGTTTTCAAGTATATCAGCTAGTTTAAACATGCCTTTTATAGTCTTTAGTGGGCTATATCTTTGGCTTATAATAAAAAATTATGATTTTGCAAAACAATTTTTTTCAGGTTTTTTAGAGGGGCTCGCTGCGGTCGCTCCGTTTGTTCCATACCAAACCCACCACTATAAATAAACCTGTTCAAGTTTTCTGCAAAGAAACTATCAAGTAATTTGTTTGAACATATTTGAATGGATATAGTACAAAATTAACACACAGAGTATGCTGTGCCTACTACTTTAAGTATGCATCTAAATTCCGTGCTTTTATTTCCAGGACCAATATTATTTTCCTTGACACCGGGTTGCCCATCAGGACAGCATAAATCAAGTTTAATTGCTTAGAAATTTATGTAGAGGTTTTCAGCTATTTGTCTAAACACACAAATATATTCTCGCTTGTTTAAAAACTGATTGAAGGGCAAAAAAATTTATAGAGGTTATATGAAAGTTTTCCTTACTTTGGCACTTCAAAGAGTTGGCTTAAGAATGAAATAAGCCCTCATTAAATGTTGTAGAAAAAATTGGTGAGTTGCAATTCAATGCTTATACTTTTTAAGTGTCTCTAGATAGTTATCTAAAGCCTCAAAAAGGCTAAAATTCAATATCGATTAATTATAGTTAAGAAAAATCATAAACATTTTATGAAGTTACTGATTCTAGCAAATTTACTGTAGTTAGAGTTTAGATTGTTTCTAAAATCAAATTGAAAAAATCGAATAAAACAACACTTTGTCTAAAAAAGTTTATTAAGCTGTTATCATTATTTTGATATACAATTGAAAAAAAATAATATTCATCAAATTAACATAGCAACTTGGCATTAATTTGCTCAAAAATAATAATAGTATAAATCTAATCAAATCATATAACTTTACAGAAATTTAGGTTAATTAAAATTTTTCATTTCTTATTGAACCTTTGCCGGACATTTTAAAAATCAAGAATATCAAAGCCAAGCGGGTCAGTATTTTTTAAAAATCTTTTTCTGCATTTGTATAATTAAAAACTTTTTGTTTCAAAGTATGTCCAAGTTGTGGCTACAAAACAAAAAAATGAAATGTACTCTGTATAGTGGTATATATTAAAATTCAAAGTGAACCTGATCTTGAACATCTTTAAGATCAAAACCAGACAAATCTCTACTGATCTTGGATCAAAATTAAGATTAGCAAAATAAAGTGATCTTAAAGATCAAGATCGTGCCTTTCTCTGCCTAAGTATTTGTTTCATGTCCCACTGGACTTGGCGGCTATAATATATAGATCAATTCCAAGGAGGTTACAAAAAGCAACATATGCAGAAGAGTTTTTTTAGCGGTTGAACTGTTTCTTGGGCCTCATGTAAAAGAAGAGGCACCAAAAAAAAGTTTTTTGCTTTATAAAGTTTTTGAAAAAGTTTTCTCTAATACCTACAATTCACCTTTGTTAAGACTGCGTTTTTAAATTTGTCCCCCTTGTTAAATTTTTGTTGTTTGCTGTGTAACTTTTTTGGAAAAAACCTTTTGACCCCTTGTCTAATTCAATATTTTAGTACTTTATAAATTTGTTGAATTTAGTTTTTGCACAAAATTTTGTAATTGTAGAAAAGATTTAACACATTGCTTCTTTTTTTGGAATTTCAAAAAGCGCTATCTTCCTCCTATGGCACCACGTTTTAAAATATTGGAAAGAAGGGCAATTCCTTTTCTTGCACCCCGGCTTCTGACGTGGCTGTTTGTGTTGGAAGGTCAAAATTGAAAAAAATAAAGACTAAAAAAAAACAAAAAGTTGTTCTTTTTGATATAAAGAAAAACTTTTTCTAAAAATGTTGGGGCTTAAGCCCTCTTTGACCCCTCTTAGATTTTTCCATAATTATATGAATGGAGACTGCTGTACATCTAGTTCAATATTCAAATCATTAGCAGTGAAAATTAGCATCAGTACTTTTTCATATTCAATGGCAAAAAAGTTCTATTATCTGGGCAACGTTCCAACACGGAAATATACGAGTTTTATCATATTAACGTAATCGCACTAAAAGTGCGTTAAACAGTATCGAAAACAGTAGATTGGCTTTGTTTTTTCTATCTGTATCTGGCCAACTGTTAAAAAGTTTTTTTTGCAAAATCTCATTTTTTTTATTTTAAAGATGAAATTCGACGGTATGAGATGAGTTTAACATACCGTTAAAGTATAAATTATTTCTAAAAATCAAAAAGTTTTTTCCCAATTAGCTTTTTTGTGCTTATAAATCAACTTTTATAAAAGATAAAATAGAGAGCAATCACGTTTTACTTTTTTATTTTAACATATGTTTCAACAAAAATTATGCGTCATATATATGCAACAACTGCACAGCTTCTGCTTGCTGTTTAATACGGATCGCAGAAAGTGTGATATATCATGGGCTCGTCGGCGACAAGATATCAGTTCAACTCTTATCCTCATTCCCCGACATGATGTTGTATCCTTAAAAATGGCTTTTTGGATTACTTTTTTTGCTTGACAGTTCAAAAAATACTACTCCATCATAGCCGTATTCTTATTACTTTATAAATAAATAAATCAAAATCCAATAAAAATAAAAATCCAATTAAATAACGAGAGAGAATTCATATCTTTAAAAACAAACTGGGATAATAACTTGGCTCTTTCTATTTATTAAACGTTTCAACGGTTGTTATGCTATTCAAAAAGATATCAATGATAAAAACTAAGTTTATTTATGTTTATTTTTAAATTTGGGTATGAGAGCTACAGCGTTCCGTAAAAGAGCTCTTGGTACTTTTCACCTTCACGGACTGTAGCAGTTTGAATAAATAAAAACCAAAAAGGCCAATTTTTTTGAAAACATCTTAGGAACAACTGTTTTTAACAAACTACTAAATTATTATGTTTACTTTATAAAAAAATTATTGCGGGTCAGTCTTGTTTAACAATAAATGCAGTTCTTAGAAAATACGGACCCGTTACAACATTAAAATTCTGGGCCCTCTAATTAATATAAATAAAAGATTGATAAACGTTACTAGCTTTTGACAGTCAAGTAAAAACATAAAAAAAGTCTTTATTGCAATTAATAAAATAAAAAATGCTTGGATACCTCTTGAACTTCCATGTCTACTTTTATGCTTAACAAGTTGTGTTTTAATATTACTGTGAATATATTAAAAAATAAATTTTATTTTAACCCGCTGCAAAAATCACAGGATTGATGATAATAAACATGTGATAAAGCGTCTGAAGTCAAAGTCAATTTTGTGATTTGTTTTTTCCGATTACGTTGTCGCATGTGAATGTGATGAAAAAAGTGATGCAATGAAATTATATCACAGCATGTTATCTTTCGTCTAGAATATCGTCGCAATCGCGTGTTTTCACGTTTGAAAAACTGCTTTTGTGATAAAGCTTTCAGGATCGACATCGGAAAAGAGCAATCAGCAAAAAACGTGGTCTGACATACACTCGACAAAGCTATAAAAATCAAGGCTAATTGTAATTAAAATTTTTTTTTTAATTTTGGAATTTTACTAATTATGATTTTAAATACTTTTTAAAAATGTCCACAAAGATGATTTTCTTGTACACTTCAAGGCCATCTTAAACAATTAAGTCATATTTTCGAAGAATTTTATTATTAGGATTATTTAATTACCTTTTTTTTCTGAAAAAAGTTTTAGTGTTTATTAGGCTAAAACCTTTTTTCAAAGTAAAAAAAGGTAATTTCACTATGTTTGATGAAGCGCTGGAGATAAACTCTAAAAAAAATACTAAGATTTCAGTAGAATAACAGTAAGCACTGCTACTGTAAATATTAAGATTTCAACTCCCCCCAAAAAAAAGGATGAATATTTAAAAAATTTCAATTAACAATTAAAAGTTTTAGCTATTTTGCTCCTTCAATTGAAACTTACAAAAAAATTATCTGTTTTTTTTGAAATACAAAAAAGCAATTTGAAACGTTAAAAAAAGCTGGTACATAAATCTTTAATATTTTGTCAAATTCTTGTGTATTTGAATTGCATCACGCAGTTCTTTAACAGTATGAACATATATTCTTTAAAATGTTATTAATTCAATTTTTTGAGTAAAACTGTTTGTTTGAACAACACCGCGATTTTAAAGCTTATTCGTGCCAGATCATTATCAGAACAATTGCTCCAAAAACTTTTTACAAGGGGCTCGTTACAATTTTTGCGCATCTTTTTTAAAGACTTATTGTAGATCTTAATTTTGGAATGACTTTTGAATAAAAAAGTTGTTTCCGCAAAGCAAGGCTTCTTTTTTGCATTGCTGGTTATACCAATTTTTCCCGCTTCCAACAGTCTAAACATAAGACAACTTCATTGGGCCATGTGCTAAAAAGATTTCCAAATACTAGGTAAATACTAGCTTTTTAAAGTCACTTTAATTTCTAAACTACCATAAAATGATGTATTTGAAAAATTTTTTAAAATCAAGCTGTTAAGTAAATTTATTTTTTGCAAAAAACTTTTTCAATTTTTTATCATTTAATTATCATATAAATAAAAAGATTGGAAAGGTATTTTCTTTGATTTGAATAGCACCTGAAGGGATGCGTTTTTATATCTAATAGCCCTTTGCTTATAGATAGATATATTTCCACATTTAATAAGAGATTGCAAAATGTTTATAGTTTTTGCAGCAATGTTTCTATCATTATGTAAAGATCATTACGTAATTACTCTTTTGTCAGTTTATGACCTTAATATTATACTCTGGTTTACATTAAAAAATGCCAAAAAAATCTTGCGACGACTAAACACTTTTTTCTATTGTGATGCTGGCATTTCAAATAAATAAAATGTGTGCTCAAAATGTTGACGCTGAATCTAGCGCTGAATTGTCAAAGATATAATTGCTACAACCCAAAATGCAGCTGGGTAACAGTGTTTGATTTTTGATATAAAATGCTTTGATCAATAAATAAGTTATTAACGTAATGGTTGGACAGGATTTACACATGTCCCTGAGTGTCGAAACTATCACGTGAAAAACTTTTTTACAGTATAAATTCAAACAAGAAGAATCGTTGATCTTGTGACAAATATCATGTTGAAAAAACTCAACATTCGCAAAGCTATTTCTATTGTGAAATAACAAATGCTTTGACGTAAAATACCATAAACAATTGCAATACAGACACAAAAAAACTTTTTGTCTTTGTTGTGAAGCATTCATAGTTTAACAAAAAAAAATCAACTACTGCTTTATTGAAAGTTGAAATTTAGCCTTTTTAACATAGCTGGAACAATTTTAAGTTTTAAAATATATAAAGAGGATATAAATATTAGAGCACTTAAATTTTTCATTTTTTCCATTAGTTCAAATCTAAAAAATTTTCATAAATTGGCTCGCTTTTGAATGCAAATGGGCCCTACTTTGGGGTTAAGGCTGAAAATATGGGCTCACTCGAAAATTTATTTTGATATTTGAATCGGGCCCGAGTTGGATTTAAAAGGTAACTTTAGCGAATAACTAGTTGACAGGAAGCTTAAAGGATTATAAACTATAACTATACAAGCAGCAAATCAATAGCAATTGCAGAATTGTTTATTGTTCATTGAAGAATTAATAATTCTAATTGTTTTAAAAGTAGAAGGCGACATTGCGACAGAGTTAATCCGAACGAGAAAAAAGTCTCTATCCAAATGGGCGTTTAAATATTGTCTAAAACTGCCTTTGATATGACCACCAAGCCCCTGGGCCGCCTGAATGGTTTTAGCCAGCTTACTTTACGCTTGAATACTCGAGTGTGAAAAATCAAATTAAAAGCAAATATCCGAATCGGCCGGAATTTTTTTAAAAGACTTAAGCCCAAACCCAAACCCGGCTCGAAAATCCCGGCCCGATTTACAACTCTGTGTGGGTAGACTTGGTTTAGTAAAATTTAATTTTGATCTGATTTGATACGATTTAGATTGTTATTTATGCTTTGCCAGATAATGTGACTAATATCCAACAAACTACTCTGTCGTCGCTTTAAAACATTATACTCCTCTAACGTATGTTACTGTCGTAAGTAGTGGACAATGCGTCATTTGGTGACCGTCCGGAGGCGCCCTCGGAGGCGCGGTGGCGCACTGACGTCAGTGCGTTCCGAACCCTAGACTCCATGAGGCAAGGTCCAAACCCTATCTTTTTAATGTTTCAAATCAATTTAGTTTCAAATTAATAAGTTCGAAAAGAAAAAATAAAATTAATAAGTTCTAAAAAAAAAAAATAAAATTAATTCTATTGAAAACGATTTTAAGTTCTAGTCAGTTACGACGAAGCCGCGTCATTTCCTGTTCTGAATCGTATCAATTTGACCTTAAGTAAACTCTAAGTCCAAAAAGCGATTTAATATATTTTAATCTCAAAGGCAATATTGGTGCACGTTTAAGCATTAATTTTTGTTAGACCTTTGTTTAATGTTTCTTGAAAACCTTAATTTTTGTCATACCTAAACTCAATTTTTCTTGACAGCCTCGAATTTCAGATACCTTTGTTCAATTTCTCTTTGTCAACCTTGATTGTTTGTTATACCTTTGTTTAATTTTCGGCAAGCTTGATTTTGTTGTACTTTTGTTGAATTTTTGGCAATCTTGTTTTATTGATGTTTAATTTTTTCTAGGCAACCTTAATTTTTGTCACCCTAAACTCAATTTTTTTCTAAACAGTTTGGTTTTTGCTATACTTTTGTTGAATTTTCCTTTAAACAACTTTGATTGTTGCTGTAGACCATTCATTTTTACTTTCTAGTATTTACAACACCATTCATTTTACTTTTTAGTAGACCATTCATTTACTATACGTTTTAAATCAATTTAGCTTCAAAAATTATTTTTAGTCTTAGTGATATGCAGCTGTAAGATCTATTGAAAACGATTTTAAGTTCTAAACAGTTACAACGTATTTTCTGAAGCCGCGTCATTTCCTGTTCTGAACGCTATTGATTTGAGTTTATCATCTTTAAAAAGAACCAATTGTTGCTTACTTTTAATTGATATTGGTGTACGTTTAAGCGTTCCCTAGACAATCTTGATTTTTAGATACTTATAGTCAAAAGTTTTTCTAAACAATTTTAGATTTTAGATGAATATCAACTTTAAACATTTTTCTAGGTATACTTAACTTTTATTTGTACGATATTTTTTCTCTGTAACCTTAATTTGTGTTAAACCTTTGTTTGATTTTTTCTCGACAACCACGATTTTTATTATTCTTTTGTTGAATTTTTAAAAATTTATCTTGATTTTTAAGTATCTATCTTCAATTTTTTTCTAAACAAATTTGATTTTTGTTGAATTTAAAGTTTATCTTGATTTTTAAGTATCTATCTTCAATTTTTTTCTAAACAAGTTTGATTTTTGCTATAACCTTGTTGAATTTTTGTCAATCACGATTTTTATTATTCTTTTGTTGAACTTTTATTTAAGTTTATCTTGATTTTTTATAAATATTTTCAATTTTTTTTCTAAACAAGCTTGATTTTTGTTGTACCTTTGTTGAATTTTTCTTTAACAACTTTGATTGTTGTTGTAGACCATTTGTTTTTTACTTTCTAGTATTTATGACAGTAGACCATTTATTTTTTACTTTCTAATAGACCATTCATTTACTATACGTTTCAAGTCGATTTAGCTTTAAAAATTATTTTTAGTTTTAGTGTTATGCAGCTGTAAGATTTATTGAAAACGGTTTTATAAAGTTTATATTTTCACTTTCTAGTGTTTACAACACCATTCATTTTTACTTTCTAGTAGACCATTCATTTACTATACGTTTCAAATCAATTTAGCTTCAAATTATTAATAAGTTCGAAAAGAAAAGATGAATTCTATTGAAAACGATTTTAAGTTCTAAACAGTTACGACGTATTTCCTGAAGCCGCGTCGTTTTCTGAACGGTATCATGACCTTACTATCTTTCAAAAGAATTGTTGCTAGCTCTTAATCTCAAGTTTTATCAACAAAACCCTACCTTTTAAACCAAAGAGATTTTGATTTTTTTTTTTTTGTATTTAATAAACGATATTTGTACAATCAATGTTGTGATACATTACGAATAAAGCGAGAAATAGAGCGATCGTTTTCAGTTAGGTTTGACGTAAAATCAGATACAATAGCATGCAAAGGTACGCCACGATAACGAAATAAAATAAAATAGACACAATAATGACCACAAAAACTGGAAAAGTACGCTTGTAAAGTTTTGCGATTGTAAATCCATCCCGATAAGGAGTAGGCATCCATGTAAGAGTCGAGACCGATCCATGTAGGGGATAACCCATAACTATCAAAGTATTCTCCTCGACCGCGTTTGTCGAAATAAACCGCAACCCAATGTTCTCCAGGTTCACTACTCGGGTCCGAGTTGATGACGTAAGCAGACGGAAAAGTAGGTTTTTCCAACTGATCCAAAGCACAGACTTTTTTAAAGATGGTTTTGCTTTTCAAATCCTTCTTGAGCAATCGTTCGATTTGCAATGTGTTCATGCTGTATAGTCAAAAGCAACGTTTCTGTCTTGATCAATCTCCAGCAGGTTGTCGTGTTCGGCAAACACAATGACCGTAAGAGTACGTGCAGTAGCAATAGCAAAATGAATTTCGATGCGTATGTTGCCATGCTTTATCAATTCAAAACCAACTTCGCTGGAATCCATTTGGGGTGTGAGATCAAAAGCAAACAAAGCACAACCGTCTTTGTACTGTTCTCGCGAAATAGCATTTCCTGTGTCACGATAATATTGACCCGTTTGCGTAAACAAACGAACGTAACTTCGAACAAAACGATCGTTGGTGAAATCTGGTTGCAGTGGTTTGGAAGGGATTTGAACTCCGTCACGGTAAATCGTCACGAAATTGATGCTGTTGTGTTTGAAATTAAAAGGAGATTTGGTGATGACACCGTTGTAAGCGTCATTGTCCACTACACCGACCACCATTCGTGTGGGCAATTGTCCCAAAAATAAATTTTCTTTGGTGATACTTCGATTCCCGGTTGGCACAGTAAAGCTCTTGACTTCCACACGTCGAAGCGGGTATTTTGCAGTACCGTGTTGCAAGGCTTTGACATGAGCAAGCTGTACGGCGGGATTGGGTTTTACTTTGCGAACAAACAAGGTCACTTCTTTCAAAGACACTTTGTTATCTGCTTGGTTTGCGTTTCCATGCAAGCAAAAAAGATCGTTGGAACGAATCAATCGCAAACGTACTTCGACACCATTCAACAAATATCGATTTTGAGAAAACAAATCAAGATGCAATTTCCCCATCATATCCATTTCTTTGCTTTCTGCAGCCAAAGCTTTTCGTTTGGTATAACCTAGGTTGGTAGCTCCACGACTATCGAAATGTTCTGACGTGTTACGGTGCCACAACAGAGCAGAAAGTTGGGAATTTTTTGCATCTTGTCCAAAACTAAGCAAGTTTTCAATATAAGCTCGATAAGGGTAATTGTTGTTGGATTGTGTCACAAGCGAACCGTTCAAATAAACATCCACTTGTGTCCATAGTGTATGTAAAAAATTACATTCAGGTGCAATTTCCACATTCTTTGCCAAATCAGCTCCGGCTGCACTAGTTACGCTTGCACGCACATAAAGAAAGCTATTGGCAAGATCAATGTAGTTGGAGTTTTCAGCACTAATTGTAAATTCAATAGGACCTGTGGAGGTCAATACAGATACAGGATGGTATTCGGTGAAACTTCCTTCCTCCAAACTAGTTTGACTTGGTGGCACCGAAAACAAATCCAGTTGAGAGGTGGTGGATTCTGCCGAACTGGGGTGTACTAACGTCGCCATGGTTTACGAGAAAATGTCGTGATGTCTCTTGCGTTTCTTCTTTTGTACTTTTCTCGGTGCTGCTTTTCGTTTTCCTATTTTTTGTTGAGCTGCTTTTCGCTTTCCTACTTGTTGTTTAGCTACTTGTAAGAGATTGGAACCGGCAGCTCTTGCTTGATCGATGGCAGCTTGTTTGGCGTTTTTACCGTGTAAGACATCGGAAGCAAACTCGACACCGCTTTGTAAAACTTGTTTTCCCAGGGTTTTGGCACCTTTTTTGACCAAAGGAAGGACACTTTTGGCAATGGAGTTAAACAGATTACCTAGTCCATAACCTTGTTGCACTCGTGCCCCCGCAAAATAAGGCATTCCATGACCGACTTGAGACAAATAATAGTTTTCGTAAGCCTTTGCGTCACAACAATATTTAACACGCATGTTTCTACTACCGTTGATTTCTTACAATAAACCCATTTTCCTTTGTATCTGTTTTTTATAACGAATTTAGCTTTTTGGGTCGTAAATGCAAAGTCACAATCACTTTTCCCTTGCGAAAACGAATTCGTTTTCCTTGATCGTCACGAAGCGAGATGTGGATGTCACTAAGATTTTTCTTCAAGACAGGATGGTATTGTATTTTGTCGTATCTTTTGGAGACATAAGCACCCGGCTTCCCTGTTACAGGAAGGACAGCAAGCAAGGGTGCGAGCGTGTGACCAACCGTTCTGTGTTCAATAACATCGCAATAGACATAGATGGCGTTCACGGTGTCTACGTTGGCAACGCTTGCCGAAGTGTACTTACCGATTTCCCGATACCAAACCTTTCGAAAACCCAAAATAGAAGCCAACTCATTCGAAAGCGTCACCACCACATCTGGTTGTGCGGTACCATTACGGTCGGTCGTAGGTGCTCCTTTTTTGTGTTGGATGGACATGGTGGTTAGTTGTGTTTGAGGATTGTAAGTGAGATCAAAGAGAAAGTCGATTGGTTGCGTCAACACTCCTTCGCTGACCAACGTTTTGTTTCTATTTTGAAACTCTCGTCTCATTTCTTGAAGTATCTGACGCACGATATATTGAGGTTGTTGGTAATAACCTGCTGGAAGCACTGCTACAAATTCCAAAGCACCGCGTTGGTAGAAAATGTAAAATTGGTTGGTGTCAATGTTGTACCAAGTGTTGGGGTACAGAATCTCGGACAAACCCAACTCCCACGATCCAGACAAATTGATTTCTTTCGGCAAGTGAACCATGTAATCCGAAAGTTTGTTTTCAGGATAAATTTCCATGGATGAGTTACTGGGGAGGGTGAGGAACATTTTTGCTGAGAAAGGGTGACGGGAGCAAATAACCTACAGAGCTACTAAGCAGACTAATCCAGAATTCTTTGTTGTCGTTGCTTTGTGATAAATTATACAAACTGATGGAAACCACAATGTAAATCACCAAAACTTGTGCACCAAACAAAACAATTTTTTAAAGGAAACATACAATATCTTTTTCTGACACCCAAGAATTAAAAGAAGCAGGATATCCAAACCACTTTACTAAAAACTCAACACCCTTCTTGCGCTTGCGTTGTTGGAGAATACGCTCGATTCGAAACACGTCATCCTTTTTATAGATTTTTTGCAACTCTTCTTCGTAAAAAGTTCCCTCCAACCACTCGTCTTGTAAATCTTTGATCTTGTAATAGGGAGGATTGTCTCGAAACACTTGAGCAACTTGAAACAACTCATCCGCCCAACCGGGTAAGTAACCTTTGCGGAACCGCATTCGAGTCATGGACAGTCTGACTTGATCACCTACTTTCAATTTTGGTTTTCTTAACTCGGGGTCGGCATAGAGTGTGAGCCAAACCGTTTCTTGGTTTTCAGGGTTGACTGAATTAGGAGCACGTCGAATGGATCGGTGATAGGTGTTGTTGTAAGATTCAACCAGAGCAGGCAGCACTTCCACGTATCTTCGGTTGTTGGTGTAGGTAAAATAACGCCATAGTTTCTCCTTTAAAGTGCGTATAAATCGTTCAGCAATGGATGCTTTGGTGTCAAAATTTTGAGTGTAAAAGTGCTCCACGTGATGTTGTTTTAACCAGGTTTGAAAGGGTCGATTCAGAAACTCACGTCCCATATCCGTCTGCAATTTTTGAAACTTGCCAATTTCAGGCATCAACTGCTCAAAAGCCTGGATCATGTCCGAGCTGGTTTTGGTTTTCAAGTAAGCGGTAAAAGCTTTTTTCGAAAACACGTCAATAACCACCAAAATGTATTTATAATGATCGTTGTAAGACTTGAGCAAAGAAAAATCAATGAGATCGGCTTGCATTTGAAAGTTGGCGCCAGGTACAATTGTTTTTCTGCGCTTGAAATTTTTTCGTACGGGTTTGTGAAGCGTATAAGTGTCTTGTGATTGCAACCATTGTTGGGTTGCTTTTGGAAAACGATGTGCTCCCGAGAAAGAAGCTTCTTTTTTAGGATTGTAATAATTTAAACGCTCTCCCATAACATCGATTCAAACTCGCGTGCACCGGGTAAAGTAGGGTCTCGTTTCTTTAGGTTGGATTGAAACAAATCGTCGATATGAGATCCAGGTACCACTCGATCGTCTAGAAGCATTTGACCGTCTTCGTTCCAATCTAAATTCTTTTTGCTAGTGGCGGCTTTGAATAGTTTTTTCGCTTTGGTTCGTTTTTTAAAACGCTTTAGCACTGCACTTTCAGACAAGGGTTTTTTCACTGGTGTTTTCGGTTGAAACTTTTTCAGAAATAACTTTGATTTTTGCAACGCCTCATTATATAGAGTTACTTTCTCGCTGTCGGGTCGGTTGGAAGTTAAGATTTCTTGCATTTTAGCATCCAGTTCAGAAAGTACTTTTTTATCCGTGACTTGATGTTTGTTTTTGAGTTTTTCGTACACTTCAGGTTCCAACGCGATTAATTTTCTCATTTTATAAGAGTACCCAACACACCACTAATGACTGGAGCGAGTGCAGACAACAAGATGGGTAAAAATCCACCTTTTTGTATAATTTTTTGTTTTGTTTTTAACGCTACCTTACGATCCGCCAACTTTCGAAGTTTGGTCTTGTGCGGTTTTAATTTCTGCTTGTGATGACGCGATATGTTGACGTTTCCTTGCAGCACGTTGTGAGCGCAGTCACAAAGACAACGTATTAACTCGGACGACGCTTTGTCTAGAATACGCTTTTGCAAAGGTGCAGGGGCTTTTTGTAGCAAACGCAAGGTGGGTCCGTTTTTTCGCAAGCGGTTCATTGATAAAGATAATGCGTGTCTTCTGGAAAAATCCCTGAACGCAGACGTTGGTTATCGTGTGTTTCGCAGCGTAAGTCAATCACCAAATAACCTCGTTCGAAAGATACAGCGTTTTTATATGCTTCCAGTGCGTTTTTATAGGTTTTGGGGTAGATCTGTCGTAAAAATTGTGCAATTTGGTTTACGTCCCTACAACTTTTAAAGAGTACCATAATTTGTGCGTTGAGACTTATTTCACGCAAACCTTTATGAAACAAATTTTGTACGGTCATGAGAACACTGAAATGAAAGTGATGGGAGTAGACGCTATAGATTTTGGATAAAAATTCAGAATTGGCAAACATCAAATCGTCTAGTACTAAAAAGGCATCTCGACTTTCTTTTAGATCTTCAAGACTCGGCATGTTTCAAGTTTTTAACGATCAAACATTGCTTGCCATACCTCGTAAATAACTTGTTTGATTTCAGGGCAGAGTTGTTTAAGACTGTCTAAGGACCCAATAAGACTTTCCAACTCCGGAAGGTCCGCTTACCACAAAACTAGTTGGATTTTGAAATCGCAAAGACATTACGCTAGCTGGTCGTGGAACAAAATGAAAGCAAACGTTGTAACATAACCCTTTTGTAATGAATGCACAAACTTTGATAGTTAAATACATTGACAGAAAAAACATGGATGAAAACACAAACTTCGATGGTTGAAAAAATTCACGAAAAACACACAAAATTCACAAAAAAATAAAACTTCGATGGTTGAAAAAATTCAGTAAAAACATGGATAAAAACACAAACTTCGATAGTTGAAAAATTCACGGAAAACACAGAAAAACATGGGTGAAAACACAAACTTCGATAATTAAATACATGGAGGAAAAATTCACGGAAAAAAACCCACGGTGCGTGAGAACTTTTTTACAAATCTAACGGCTCGGTGTGAACCCCGTCACTCAACACTTTCCTCTTGGGATAAAAATTACTTAAACCTTTTTTCTTTTGTACATAACTAAAAATTTGATGATTCTTGCTTCGAAAGCCACGGTTTTCTACAAGAAGCGGTTTGTTGGTCTCTAAAACATTCAAATATTCATCAAAGGTGAGAGGGTTTTGGGCAATAGACACCCCTTTACAAACTTGTTTGTTCGTTTCTCCTTGGCAAAAATAAGATTTGGAAGCAAGGCAAACTTGGTTTTTTCCTTCATATTCCACCTTCATTTTACCTAACGTTCTTTTGTCGAAGGCTTCAAAGGAAGAGCAACAAGGTTGCGCGTCCCACGCTTTGTTTTCAATTTTACATTGGATGAAGGCTTCCTCGTGGTTAGGGCACACTTCGGAGGTCAACCATTTTAACTTGTCACGAAAATAATTGGGTTTTAAATGCGAAGGAACGCAGTCATCTAGATTTTCTCTACTAATGCTAAAATAAATGGAGTCTGTATCAGTTTCTAACAACTTAAAATGACGATCTGGAATATATTTTTTGAGAAACAAATAAAAAAATTTTAACATGTGGAGTTTGGAATTTAAATATACGTTGAGACCGATTTGGATTGGAAGATCATTAACAATTTTATTTTTTAAACTTTTCACTTCATAAACATTCTTTTTAATTTCATCTAAATGAACAAAACGAGGATCGTTGATAGTTTTGTTGACTGTTTCCTCGGAATGGTATGTAATGTTCCTATGCTTTTCTTTATTTAATAAACTAGCGGAATAGAGAGAATTCCCAGTTAGTTTATTGGTAAGAGCTATCACCGCTTTGGATTTATCTGTGTCGGCCAATCTTCTGGAGTTTACAATTTCTTGTGCCAGAGGAGCAAAACATTTTTGTGGAAAAAATTCGATGAATTCATAAATTTTGGTAATTTTTAATCCCATTTCTAGATAAAATTTGGCCATTTCCGAGTTAATTAAAAATTTTTCTGCAAAGTAACTACTGATTAAATATTTTTGTTCTTTTTTTAAAAGGTTATGCTCCTCTGCCACGTTTTGCATATAGTCACCAATGTCTTTTCGAGAAATAAAACTGTTCTTTATGATTAAAGGGAAATCTTTGAATTTTTCTTTTAATTCGTTGGGAGTGTGAATGTCAACGATAAGAAAACCATACAAGCTCTCGTTTCGAATGCCTTCTATTATTTTTTCAAAAGTTAGTTTTCGTTTGGGTGTTATCGATTTTAGTGTTTTTAGAAAACGAGAAACTTCTGGTTGTTTTCTTATCTTCAACCACTCACACTCCCTCATCTCCACCACGCGAAACCCTTCTTCTTCCAACTTTTTTCTGTTGTCTGCTGTTTCTTTCCGAATATCTTCATGAGGAATGTTTTTCAGGGGGTGTGTCTCTTCCAAACTTCCGTCAGAGTTTCGATTGGTATTGCATCGATCGCAAGAATGGAAGAAACAACCAAGAAATTGATATACGGTGTTTTGTTGCTCAGAATAACCGTCCACTGGCAAACTATACTTGCTGACTCTTTTTTCCCCCCTATTGAAACGTGTTTGCAAAAATGTGTTTTCTTTGTAAGCTACATAACTCAACCATTGATAAGATTGAAAACCAAATTTGGAGCAGGGGTCAGGCCGAAAATCTTCTTCTTCCTTGTAACGACAAAAATAGCCAGTAGGGTTATTCTGAGCAATAGCGTAAAGGTAAAAAGAATTGGCGTCCAAACCAAGCACCTTTTTGACGGTTTCAGGATTATCTATTTCGTGGGAGCGGATTTTGGTTTCTCCCGAAATTGCGAGGCGACAGAAAATCAAACTTAACCCACCTGTCAATTGAGATCGAAGGGTTTTGTACAAATCCCCATGCCGCTTGGGAAACAAACAAAAGAAAGCATTTTTTTCGATTTTTTTCATCATCTGTAGTTTGGCCACTCCGCTAACCGAAAAAGAGGTTTTAAATATATCCAAACCTTGTTCAAGATAAGGTCGGAGCAAGTTTTGAACGGCTTGAACAAACGGGACGCAATCCAGAATATTATAGTAAATGAGCATCTCACGTAGGGAGCTCCATCCTTTTTCCGCCCAAGTTTTTACCACCAGATTGTATTCTTCTTGGGTGATGTTCGATTTGGAAAGAGAAGAATAAAAAACGTTGTGTACGGGTAATCCACTATTTAATTTATCGAGATCAGTCACAAATTCATACGGAAAATAAAATTTTCTGAGCTCTGCCCCATAAGCTACCAAAAATTTGCGGTAACTAAAACCGGGGGCTAAAAAATTTTTGATGTCTAAAAACCTTAATTTGGATGTTTTTAAACAAAGATAACTGTTAGTTCTTTTTATAACAAATTGGATGTCTTTTAAAAGAATTTGAATTAATGTTGATTTAATAAGGTTTAAATCATAGGAAGCCGAATTGAAACCGAGCACAACCAATTCCTTACAATAACAGTTAAAGTCGTTTAAAATTTTTTCTTTTCTAACATTTTCACTCCTTTCCAACTGCTCAAACACGTAATTGAATTTTTCTAAAAGAAACTTATAAGAAACTTCTGACAGGGTCTCCAAGTAATCAACTAACTTTTGTACCAACTCTTCTTCACTGCCCTCTGTGACAAAACAAACACCCGATTCGTAGCCAGGGATGTTGCTCGCTACTGCAACGCTCAAAGGGATGTGACAAGCATCCAAAGTTAACATGGAACTATTAGAAATCTGTTTTTTGGAAAAATACGCTTCGAAATCATAGCACGCAAAGAAAGGAAAATGGCGATCACAGTGTGGAACAACAATCCCTATTTCCTCCAATTTCTCAAAAATAGTGGCAGGATTTTTATGAATACCACCAGGAAAAACCTCACGCACCGTGGTAGTACAACTTTTGGTATGACGGTAATAGTCGCAGTTTCGATACCACAGCTTATCACAGTGTACGCATTGGTACACACCGCAATAGTGTTCGAAATCTACAATGACACTTAGATGATTTTCGTAAACGTTCAATCGCATTGTCTCCTTGTAGAACTCGCGGCTCCGCTGGACCAATTTGGCAACCTTACCGTCGAGCTCATATGCAATGAGATTCAGTTCAAAAAAATCCTCTAAGTGTAGAAAATCAAAAAGTTGAACGCCTGCAAAATCTGCAGGCGCCACATCAAAACGAGTACAATATGCACGAAATAAATTTTTGGCAGTGTTCTCACATTTGTGAGGGTTTGCACCTCGGTGCACTGCCAAACAACGAAAAAAACATAAGTGATCATCAGCACTGACATTTCGTAAACCGTGGTTATTTTTTATGTAATTAGGAAGAGAAATTGGGGCACCAAGAGGGGCATCTTTTATGTGATTGATATAAAAGGTGATATTGGGGATGTCTACCACTTTCCATTTGCTATCGGGCCGGTTCATTTTTTCAAAAAAGGATTCTTCGGATAACGTATTTAAAAACTCTATTAATTCTTGGCGATTGTTAATTAAACGCGCAGTTTCCATCATCACACTGTTGTTGAACGATGAGTGGTAGTATCGTAATTCGTTATCATGAATATTTTTTAAAATATAACCAAAACTGTAATTAATTTTGAAACGGTGGAATTAAAAATTTAAAATTTGATGAATAATTTTTGGAATTAACACTGTTAAATTTTGATTGTAACAAAAATTAAATATGGATTGCACTTTGCCTTTTTTGTAAAAAGTCCGGATGCTAGTTCAATGCTTTCTCATCAGGGTGTTGATCTCATCTTCCACTTCTAAGAAAAAACAACATTAATTTCAAATCAAGCTCTTTTATACAAAAACGTACCATTGCTAGTTGCCATAGGTTTCCTTTTTGAAGGTTCCTCTATGATTTCTGCAAAATAAAAATTTATAGTACCTCAAAATCAAACTGCAAAAATAGACTTACCGTGTGAAACCGAATTTTCAGCCGGAGTTTTTGATGAACTTTCCGGCGAGGTATCAGTTTGTGACCGATCTAACAAAAACCGACATTAGCTTTAAAATAAAAATTTTTATCAAAACGTACCGTTTGAGTTTAGCTCTCCGACTTCAAGTAAACTTTTAGCAGAATTCTGGGGTTCTACAACAAAAACAAAAATTATTTCAAAGTTAACTCACTTTTCATAAAAACTTACCATTGGTATTCTGAGAATCAATTTTCGCCTTTTTGGTTGGGGGTGCGCTATCTATGAAAAACAATTGTGTTCATTCCAAATTAAACCGTTGAAATAAATAAACTTACCGTTGTTGACTGCAACAGAGTTTTTCATTGGGGGTGCTTCCTTGATGATACAATGATGATTGTTCAACAAGTTCAAAGTTTCAAATTGTTTGTTGCAACGACGACACTTGCAGCATACTTTTTCGTGTTTTTTCAAGTTATCAGCTCTAGTAAAAGTTTTGTTGCATTTGTCACAGCAAACTCCAGTTGATTTCCCGTGTACATTTTTCTTGTGACGGCGCATATCACGCTCTCTTGTAAAAGTACTCTCGCAAATATTGCACTTGAACATCTTGAATAGCTCTTCTTTCTTCAACGACTTTAAAGTAGAATGAGTAGTTCATCTGAACCACCTGTTTATATACCTGTGGAAAGTTATTGCGCAACAAACCTCTGTGCTATTTTTAGTAATGTTCTGTTAATACCCTAGGGAAATCCCCATGGGAAATCCCCATGGGAAAACTGAGTATTGCGCAACACCTCTGTGCTATTTTTAGCAATAGATTGCACCAGTATTGCGCAATCTTCTTCTAGGGAAAACATTTGGTGAGTTCTGCAACTCTCTGTAGAGAAAACTTTCTTACTATGTTTTTCTTTTGATGAAATCTTGAAACAGACATTGAATTCGCTTTACACTTGGTGAAATTCTTGGTGAACATATTGAATAACTTCATATCACATTGTTTCTTTTAAAAGATAGTAAGGTCATGCTACCATTCAGGAAATGACGCGGCTTCAGGAAATACGTCGTAACTGTTTAGAACTTAAAATCGTTTTCAATAGAATTCATCTTTTCTTTTCGAACTTATTAATAATTTGAAGCTAAATTGATTTGAAACGTATAGTAAATGAATGGTCTACTAGAAAGTAAAAATGAATGGTGTTGTAAACACTAGAAAGTGAAAATATAAACTTTATAAAACCGTTTTCAATAAATCTTACAGCTGCATAACACTAAAACTAAAAATAATTTTTAAAGCTAAATCGACTTGAAACGTATAGTAAATGAATGGTCTATTAGAAAGTAAAAAAATAAATGGTCTACTGTCATAAATACTAGAAAGTAAAAAACGAATGGTCTACAACAACAATCAAAGTTGTTAAAGAAAAATTCGACAAAGGTACAACAAAAATCAAGCTTGTTTAGAAAAAAAATTGAAAATATTTATAAAAAATCAAGATAAACTTAAATAAAAGTTCAACAAAAGAATAATAAAAATCGTGATTGACAAAAATTCAACAAGGTTATAGCAAAAATCAAACTTGTTTAGAAAAAAATTGAAGATAGATACTTAAAAATCAAGATAAACTTTAAATTCAATAAAAATCAAATTTGTTTAGAAAAAAATTAAAGATAGATACTTAAAAATCAAGATAAATTTTTAAAAATTCAACAAAAGAATAATAAAAATCGTGGTTGTCGAGAAAAAATCAAACAAAGGTTTAACACAAATTAAGGTTACAGAGAAAAAATATCGTACAAATAAAAGTTAAGTATACCTAGAAAAATGTTTAAAGTTGATATTCATCTAAAATCTAAAATTGTTTAGAAAAACTTTTGACTATAAGTATCTAAAAATCAAGATTGTCTAGGGAACGCTTAAACGTACACCAATATCAATTAAAAGTAAGCAACAATTGGTTCTTTTTAAAGATGATAAACTCAAATCAATAGCGTTCAGAACAGGAAATGACGCGGCTTCAGAAAATACGTTGTAACTGTTTAGAACTTAAAATCGTTTTCAATAGATCTTACAGCTGCATATCACTAAGACTAAAAATAATTTTTGAAGCTAAATTGATTTAAAACGTATAGTAAATGAATGGTCTACTAAAAAGTAAAATGAATGGTGTTGTAAATACTAGAAAGTAAAAATGAATGGTCTACAGCAACAATCAAAGTTGTTTAAAGGAAAATTCAACAAAAGTATAGCAAAAACCAAACTGTTTAGAAAAAAATTGAGTTTAGGGTGACAAAAATTAAGGTTGCCTAGAAAAAATTAAACATCAATAAAACAAGATTGCCAAAAATTCAACAAAAGTACAACAAAATCAAGCTTGCCGAAAATTAAACAAAGGTATAACAAACAATCAAGGTTGACAAAGAGAAATTGAACAAAGGTATCTGAAATTCGAGGCTGTCAAGAAAAATTGAGTTTAGGTATGACAAAAATTAAGGTTTTCAAGAAACATTAAACAAAGGTCTAACAAAAATTAATGCTTAAACGTGCACCAATATTGCCTTTGAGATTAAAATATATTAAATCGCTTTTTGGACTTAGAGTTTACTTAAGGTCAAATTGATACGATTCAGAACAGGAAATGACGCGGCTTCGTCGTAACTGACTAGAACTTAAAATCGTTTTCAATAGAATTAATTTTATTTTTTTCTTTTAGAACTTATTAATTTTATTTTTTCTTTTCGAACTTATTAATTTGAAACTAAATTGATTTGAAACATTAAAAAGATAGGGTTTGGACCTTGCCTCATGGAGTCTAGGGTTCGGAACGCACTGACGTCAGTGCGCCACCGCGCCTCCGAGGGCGCCTCCGGACGGTAACCAAATGACGCATTGTCCACTACTGTCGTAATTTAGACAAATTATGAAAATCTTACTTTAATTTAAATCGTATATATTAAAATGAAGCATTTCTATTGCTTAAAAAATTAAACAAATTCAGCTCTACTGAAGTGAAACGCCTGCAAAGAGAGTCCAACGTCTAATCGTTCGTTTGTGACAGCTTCGCGGAAACTATTAAAGAAACTCGCCTAACACGGCATCCACTCTGCCCAGTGGACAAATCATAGGTGGGACACAGAGTACTTTGACAGTACATCCGGGCTTCGTGCTTTAGTTCTCATGACCAGTACCAGGATGAGCTTGACCCCAACAACTTTAGTTAGCTTTATCGCCTACAAGCTGGTGTTCCATTCGCCCATGCGCAATTGAAGTCTCTTTCTTTAATCGAATTGCAAGCGTTGTGTCACTAAACAAATCAAAGTATACGTTGCTTCAGCACGCCTCATACATTGAGATTAAATGAAACAGAGGTCTGACGGCTTTGGAAGCCAAAACTGGATTCTGGTTAAACCTTTATCGACGAAGGCACACATATGTCCCACCTTTTAATTTCACCTATCATCCCTCACAATGCTTTGTTTTAACCTTTTTAAATTCAAAATAGTTTAGAAGCCTTGTTTGACTATTTATATATAACTAAATTAAAGTTTTATCAATATGATTTATTTCTAAACAGTGCCCTATAGTAGGTTTACATGTAAATAGATTATATGTCGATCTTGTTTGAGAAAAATTCATTACTTGCGGTTGAAGTTAAAGAACCAAATTTTGCATGTGGAGTGCCAACAAAATTGACGATAACCCAAAATTAATTGTTTTTAATTTTCTATTAATTTTTGATACATTTTTTGAGAAAAGTGTTAGGTGGGACACATTTGTCCCTTTCGGCGATGAACACAAAAAATTCTTATAGATTAACTCTTTTGCAGTATTTTATTATTGATTAGTATTTGCAGTGTAGTAAGAATATTTTTTCGCATTGACTACCGCCTTCAACCTATCATTAAATAACGGTTTTTTTTCCGAGTTGCAACGTGGTTGTTGTTATAGTAACAAAGTTAAGAACATCCGAAAAGACTATTTGAACGGGTTTTGAGTGTCTTTGTGTAGCTAAAAGGGTTAGTTAACGTTTATTTTTTAACAAAAGAAATGAAAGTAAGAGATTTTTTTTGACTACTGATGAGATAGTAGAAATACAGAAAGCAGATAACAGTGATGGGGAAGAGGAATTGCAAATCGACGAAAAAGATGTGAAAATTTTAGAAGAGAATATAAATCAGGGTAATCCAGAAGTGGTTATAGAGGAAGTAACCGGAAAAGATGGTGAAGATGCATTTGTCAATCAAAATTTTAGTAAAAAGAATGAAACAAATGATCTCTGCATAGAAAGTGCTGAAAATTGTAAATGGACCAAAATTATCAAGGAACCTAAAACTGTTGAATTTCAAAAACAACATTTGTTGGGAAAATTATGCGAAGGCTATGATCTTTCACCTTATGATATATTTCTCAAAGTCAGTGATTTTAACAATTTGTTAAAAAAGATAGTTATTCCTGTAAGTATTTGGTATGCCCATCAAGAAGGCAGAACCTATAATGTAGAAGACGAAGAAATGAAGGCATTTATCGGCCTAAATCTTTTCATAGGATATCATCGCTTACCGGCACTTCATCTATACTGGAGCACTATGATTCACAATTTAATGTTTCTTTTTGTGGTAAATTGCACGACTCGCAATCGATTCATGGAAATCCGAGGAAACATGCATTTTAATAATAAATGAGAAGAATTACTGCGTACTGATCCACATCGAGATAAAGCATGTTCGTTCTTTGTTCAATCATATGAATCACGCCCTCTCTAAACCAATGATTCCTGAAGAATATCAAAGTAATGATGAAAGAATGATCAGATTCAAGGGCCCGAATATAATGAAACAGTATTTAAAACAGAAGCCAATAAAATGGGGGTTCAAGATGTGGGTCAGAGCTGGTTCAATCAGTGGGTATGTATATGAAGTTGATCTATATCCTGGAAAGAATCCAAATGTCGAGGAAGGACTGGAAGAAAACATAGTTTTCAACCTCACAAAATTACTTCGTCAAATTAGTAGCTGTTGCGCTACAATCGACAATTTTTTTGTGTCAGTAATTGTTGCTCACACTCTTCATAACAACGGCATCAGTTGGGTTGGCACAATTAGACCCAACTGAAATTTACCCATAGCATTTACTCAAATTTACCCATAGCATTTACCGAAAGATATCAAAAGTGACAAAATGATGTAAAGGGGACATAGAAAAAAGACAAACTACTAATCAAAAACTGCATTACTTGAAGTAGATGGATACCCGCGGTGTGCATATGCTATCAAATTCTGAAAGCTGTGAAGAATTTTTGTGAACAAAAAGAAAAGTCAAAGGGTGCAGAGAGAGCTGATGTTTATATACCAAAAATAATTGATACGTATAACAAAACAATGGATGGAGTTGACAAATCGGATCAAATGAAAAAAGCTTATGAAATCGATCATCTGTACAAATTGAAATATTATATGCGAATTTTCGACAATATGTTGGACACAATGGTAGTGAACAGTTATTTAGTTTATTTAGAACTTTCCAGGAAATACGATAGAAGACCAATTACACATTTTGATTTCAGAGCAAGAGGTGTATCCTGTTTGATTAGAATTTAGTGTATCGCAACCGAGTGCAAATCCCAACCCAAATACCACTACACCTTCCAATACAGCACACAACTAGAAAGCGGTGCCAAAACTGAAGTGCAGAAGGAGTTGAAAATCGTACCAACCTGTACTGCAATACTTTTGGTTGCTATTTATGTCTTGTAAAGGGGCGTATTTGTTTTGCGGAATACCATCAAAACTTGTTTTAAATTCAACAAATATCAAAGTGACTCTTTGGATCACGTGCAAACTATTCTACTTTTTTAATGTCAAATATTGCCTGGTGTTCCGTTTTGTGTTTTATTTCGTTCAATGTTTTGTATCTCAGTAAAAATCCTCTTTTTACTAAAAACTGATTTCAATTGAAAAAGCCCGCGTCGAGGAAGGGACGTTATGTCCCACGTCACCATGGGCTTTTGAGCACATGTAAGAGCAAACAAAAGTAGAACATTTCTTTTAGTAGAGTAACTAACATGTAGAAGCAGATAAAAAATAAATCAAATGGAAAAACTACTTTCATCGACAAAGAGTTAAACCCTTTCATCCTGGTTGAATAATGCTACCAGGATCTGATTGAGTAATGTAGCTATTTGGGGTAGTAAAAGGATAAAGTCTCGGCCTGTGTTCTGTCTGCGTCTGACTAGGATATGTTTTGTGGATTCCCTTTCAAACGAAGCCTGATTTCACTTTTTTTTTAAATTGAAAAACAATCATACGCTTTTGGCAATCGCTTTTCTTACCAATAGTAATAAACATTGCTTTGGGAAAAATTGAAAAGGTTTCGACAGTAACTGGCAGGTAAACTAAATTAGTGGACGTCAACAAATTCAAGAAAAAATTTTTTCGCGGTTTGTAAACAATAGACGCCCTGATGAGGCTTAACTTAAAATTCTGTCAATATGACACTTTTGATAACACCTATTAGTTTTAAATATTTTATGTTCAAACAGAACATCTTTTTAAATTGAAAAAGAAAATATTGAGCCGAATCTTTTTTGATAAAGCTGTTTTTAAAGTTAATTACATTGCTAATTATGTGACTTTTTAAAAATTTTAACCTAGTTTTTCAAACTCTCTATAAATCTTTAAATCAATTTTTATTCTAAATGACCTACTCAGAATTCTACAATTTTAAATATTCGACTATCTGCTTTATGATCGATTTTTATTATTCAATGAAACATGAAACTACGAAACATGAAACTATAAAGCTATGAAACAAAATACAAAGATTTTATTTGTCTTTTATTCCTTTATTTGTCAATGTTTTAAGATGGCCGCTAGTAATGTTGCCAATACCGACATCGTCGCCAGATACTTTTTTCGAAACCAAGACCAAGATCAAAACCGGCAAATTTCGAGACCAAGGCCGAGACCGAGACCGCGAAATTTCATTTAAAATAAAGTACTCTTTCGATAATTTTAAAAGTAAAAAATATTTATTTTTGATGTAAATACGGTCGCATTTCGAGTAAGTAAGTATCTCTTACACGTTGTACAAAAGCTTCGCTCTGTTTGGTCGTATCATTAGACAATTTGCTTTAAGGAATCCGCTGAAGGGGTGCAGAAAAAAGTCAAAACCCACGAAACATACTGGTAAAGATAGTTTAAAATGCTGATTAGGAAAGTTAAAAAGTTTTTTAAAAAAATTAAAACTCCTGTAAACTTCACAGCGGAAAATTTTACGATGAAATGCGGTAGGGAAATAGTCTAACCCCAATTCTAACTCTAACTCTTACCCTAATCCAAATTATAATTCTAAAGTAAAATTTATCGAGAGGGAATTTAACTCTTACCTTAATTTTAACCCGAACTCTCGGGTGGAATTTACCGGTCACGTTTAAAAAGAGAAGGATATTTATTTAATAACTTTTTTTTAAAGACAAAAATGTTTGAAAGCATGGACATGGTTAAAATTTTGTCCTAATATTTGGTTAGCTCGGCTCTTGTTGTTCGCGTTTTGCAGTTGTTCGATTTGTTGTTTATTTTTTGCTTACATACAATTTTTTATAATTCATTTCCTCAAGAGGATAAAAAATAATAACAAGTTATGTAAACGACAACGGTTTTTTTCCAATATTAAGCCCTATTTATCTTCTCCTATTTTCGGGAAAGTTAGTTTGAACAGTTTTTAAACCATTGAAATACTTTTGTTACTTGGAACCATTAACATTTTCTTGGTTTCACTTTTCAAGCAATTTTGTATTTGTTTTAAGCCATTGGCCGACGCACTTCGATTTTTTACTTGATATTAAACTTTTTGTAACTTTATAGTATGAATAATCCTAAAATGAAACACCAAAAAGTCCAACTCTAGTTTGAACTGTTTACCGGGATAGCTTTTTTGACGCTTAAAATTCACGTCTTTGTACCTAGCCTAGAGGTGAAGTCACTATTGTAGGTAAGCAGCATTGAAAAATTTTTCGTAATGTTCCTTATCTAAAATGCTCAACAGAAATCATTTTAGTTGACTGAGCATTAACTTTCGTCTTTCTTCTCACAAGTTAGAGTGTAATCGCTATCGATAAAGTCAATAAAGTCAAATTTTTTAAGATTTTGCTATGTTATGAAACTTATATAACGTTAGTTTTGGTTGCTCAAGAGTCTTTATTCCAGTTTTATAGGTCACAAAAAATTAAAATTTTGAATAAGATCAAAATTTGTCAAATCTTTATCTGATCAAAATTTACATACAAAGATTCATTTCTTGCTTTTTTTTACAATATTTCGAGCAGTTATAAATACTTTTAATGTTTTGTTTCTGTATTTTGTATCAGTTATTGTAAAATCTTTGGGCTGCGACCGCTCCCTTAGCGTTAATTTTAAAACTTTATTTTCTGTTCTTTCTAAGTTTAAACCAGAAATATAAATTTTAAATGTTTTGCAATATTCCAACAACTTTAAGCCTGCCTTGAAAATTTTTAATGCCTCTCACCCGAAGTGCGCAGTTTATAGTTTAAGAATTTTGGATCTATATGGTAAAAATATTTACCAATTTAAAATTTAGAAAAAATAAAGTATTATTCTAATGTAAAGAAAAAAAAAATGTGTCTTTGCTTGAGAAACAAATTCTATTTGAATAAGTTTCCACCTGACGATTCTTAGGATGAAACAGGCTGTCGTGGATTTTAAATTGTTAATTTTTAATCTATTTTAGTGCTTTTATTAATAAATACTGCTCTAACTATTTGGTTATTGAGCTCTGTACCGGCGAAGTAAAGCAAACAGATATATATATATATATATATATATATTTTTTTTTTGCGAAATTTTTTTCATTTTTTTCATTGAGCACTCTGCGGGGAAGATCGATTCACTGCTGCAATATATATATATATATAGGCAAAGGGTCACATGACGACAGATCGGCGAGAGTTATCTTGAAAACGCTTCGCTCACGTGCATTCAAATTAGAACGTCTTTTCCATGGTAAGTGAGAACATTCTAGACAAAGCGCCTTACGTCATCACCGTCTGGCGAAAGAAAAAAAGAAAGCTGCATTCAAACAATTGCAAGCAGATAATTAAATAACACAGTACGAAAGCGATTTCTACGTTATAACAAAACTTTGAATTATTTTAAGGCGGAAAATAAACTACGTATATCGCCATGATTAAAATTATTATGAATGAAGTGTGATAATGATGGATACAGACTAGTAGATACTTCGGTACGAGACAAAGCATCTGGTAAAACATTTAGTTTTCCTGGTCGATGGCGAATCCGATAATCGAAACTACTGAGTTCGGTTTTTCACAACTGTATTTTATTGTTTATGTTGTCTTTATAGCATTTACTCAGTATAAACGATAAGGCACGTTGATCAGTGACAAGATCAAACCGTTTGCAATGAAGATAATGACTCCAGCGTCTGACTGCTTCCATTATAGCAAGAGCTTCTTTTTCGATGACAGAATAAGATTTCTCACTCTGAGATAAGGTTCTTGAGAAAAATGCGGCAGGCCTCTCACCTTGACTTAACGTTGCTGCTATTGTGTGTTCAGAAGCGTCGCAATCAACCTGGAAAGGAATGTCATTGCGTATATACGAAAAACAGCATTCAGGGAGTCGAACGTTTATGCTGCAGCTTCAGATAGAGGAAATTCGTTTGATTTGACTGCAAGATTGAGTGGTCGTATGCGTTCCGAAAATTGAAGAATCCAGCGGCATAATAAGCAAACATTCTAATAACTCTTTGTAGATTATTTTTACAAGTGGGCAGCTGTAAATTGACAATTGATTTCAATCTTTCTGAGTCAGGCTTTATAACCCCATGTGATGTACGGTAACCCAGAAGGTCGATTTCAGTTTTTCCAATAACCGACTTTTCTTTGTTAAAAGTGAGATTTTTTTTTCAGCAGCAGTTCGAAGAGCACTTAGCTTCCTATCATGATATTCTTTATCAATCCCCGCAATAGTCACGTTGTCTAAGTATGCATAAGTATCTTTAAAGTTGTGCCTTTGTATAATGCCCTGAATCACTCGTTGAAATATCGAAACTTCGTTGATTACACCAAATGGAAGCCTTGTGTATTGAAAAGCTGTCCATCGGCTTCGAAAGCTGTATACTCACGATCGGACTCGCGTATCGGTATTTGGTAGTATACCGACTTGAGGTCGAGCGTACTAAACACTTTTCCATTTGCGATCAGATTGACTTGATCGTCAATACGAGGCAAGGAAAAGCGTCCAGAAAAGTAAATTTGTTTATTGTTCTGGAGTAATCGATGACCATTCTTTTCTTGTGTCGGCCGTCGTCAGCAATCAGAAATTCAGCCCGCCATGGAGACGTGAATGGCTCTATAATGTTTTCATAGAGGAGCTTCTTTATTTCATTTCGAATAAACTTCTGGTCTTCTGGGTTGAACCGTTTTGATTTAGTAGCAATAGGCTTCACTCCGGGATCTAGGTTTTTGAATAGACGCATATGTGGAATATTCGCAGCTGCAACTCCACAAACCGGTCAAGAGATTATTACCTCTTTTCCTTTGTTTAATTCAAAAACAACTCTTCGATGCATTTTAATAAAGTCTTGTCCGAGAATTAAATCTGCACAAAGATTTTTACAGACGCCAAGCTTCATAAGATATTTGTTATCAAAAGCTTCAAGTTCTACAGCAGTTTTTCCCAGAGTTTTAAAAGTTGCTGTTTGTTTGGCTAAAGCGACTTTAGTTGTTGTTCCTGTCGAAGCAGGGAGATTTTACCATTCAGCAGCTTTCACGTCGATGTGGCTATGAGACGCTCCTGAGTCAAAAAGTGCATTGATAGGCTTGTTCTTGATTTTCGCTTCAACAGATGATGATTCTAAACAAGTAGGTACTCCAGTTAAAGAGAGCAAACAAGGAGACGTCAGGCTGCGACAGTTTCGTCATCTGATGTCGTTGAAAGTCGATCGTAGTCTTCTTTTTCTCCTATTTTTGCGGAAACAGGCCGTTTTACGACTTGCAAAACTTAAAAAATTGTCCCTTTTTTCCACAACCGCCACAATAAGCGTCTTTTACTTGACAGCCATCCCTACCTTTTGCATATAGTTTGCCACCACAAAAGTAGCAACGTCTTTTAGTCGCTTTAAAACCTTTACATGAAGCAGCAAATGATATTGAAGAAGTCGGTAGCTTTAGTGATAAACCACAACTTTGGTTTTGAGCTCTTTTCAAGATCTCTGCTTTACAAATTGCTTCTTCAAGAGTTAATGAGTCTCCTTCAAGTGAGCGCTGTTTGATCATGGATGAGGATAAGCCTGTAATAAACCCTTGTCAATTCAGTTTGAAATTCTTGAGCACTAACAGCTTTCCATTCGCAATCTTTCGCGACTAATTTTAATGCAAGTGCGTAATCTGCAATTGTTTCATTTAACTTTTCTTTCTTGTAAGCAGTAAGTGTCAGGCGTAAGTTGTACTTTTACGTTTAAAAAATTTCAATCCAACACAACTTTCAGAAGATTCGTAAGTTTCGCACCTTCGATGAGTTCATAAATTTCAGGCGATAAATAGCAAGTTAATAAAGCTAACTTATCAATTTCCCTGTTGGGAGCATTTTCACTTTGACCAGCTGTTCGTAGAGATTGTTGAGCAGCTTCAGCAAAAGTATTGAAAGTTTTTATCCAATACTTGTGAGCTTTAAAGGCAAGCGGATCGCCAGGATCGACGTTAAGCACTTGAGGTTTCAATAGTCGATCCATAATCTAATTATATAGTTTAATAAATTGTGATAAAATATCAAAATTGTCTAATTAATTATTGGCTTTATTAAACTAAATTCACTCTACAATAAGTCAGATGCTAAAGTAAAACAAAATGCATTAAATAAGAACACATTAACGCATAAACAAAATAATCAACTTAATAGTTATTAATAGTATGCCAATTAGTAGCTTATACTGCAGTTACAATTTAGTCGCAATTTCAACAAACAAAAACAGTAATACGGAGGAATTAATGCGGCGCGCACTTTAAGTTTAAACGGGCGTTTATTACAGAAGTAAATAGTTTGTGATTGCAAGATCGAATCTTTATCAAGAACATAAATTTATGACAGGTCTCAACAGTTAGGAAAAAGATGTAAAGTGTGATCTCAGAAAGAAAAAAAGTGCAATTGCGCAATCTCTAAGGAGAAGCACAGTTGTTTACAATGTTGGTTACTTGAAAAGTTTTAAGGTGTAAACAAATTCTTTTTGTCTATATAAAGCAGGATGTCCGGTTGTAATAAACGCTGCCTCAAGTAGACAAAGATGGAACAATTTCTGTGCTGAAGTAATATTTTAAATTGGCTTTCATCGTACCTTGCAGCAAAATGGTCATTCTCCAGCAGGTGTTGTCATAAGGCAGAGTCATAATCTGTGTTGTTACGTTTGCACGATCTACCGGTTAAGATTGCATACGGCGTAGGGTGTTTTGCTTGCTGTTGTTTTAGCCATTTAGAAACATGTATCTTGATTGTATGTCATCATGTAGCTGCTGTGATGATGTTCTACTGTCACAACCAGTACGATGAAAGCAGTTTTAAATTCTTGCTTTAGCACCCAAATCGTTTTATCTTTGCCTACTTGAGGCAACGTTTTTAAAAATTAGACATCCTAATTTATGTAGACAAAAAATTTGTTTAAAAATTTTTCAAGTAACTAACGTTGTAAATAACAATGTTTCTCCTTAGAGATTGGGCAATTGTGCTTTTCTCCTTTCTGAGATTACACTTTACATCTTTCTCCTAACTGTTGAGATTATAAATTCATTGATTTTCTCTGGATCGTCCCATTTTGACGCGATAGCGACTGAAAAAGCGTTACAAAAAGCTTTTGGCTTCTATGAAATTGGCTTCGTTTAAAGCGATATATTCTGTATCACGAGGAAATTCTTTACATAAAAAAGTATAAAGTGAGAACAAGCAAAATTTAATGATATGCATTTCTAGCATAGTTTTTTGATATTGTTATTATATTTGCAGAGTGAAAAAACTTTGCGCAAATTGTGGTACATTTTCATGAAAGAAAAAAGTGATTTAGAAATTTTAAATTATATCAGTAATAGGCATAAATGCTTTCTGTAGGGTGCAAATGTAACTATTCTGTAACAAGTAAAAAACTAGGAGGTGCTGCAATGCAAAAACCAGTTAAAAACTAAACCAATAGTTCTCAACCTGGTTGTTGCGGCACCTCATTGTGTTGTTTTCAATTATTAAGGGTGCCACAGATTGTTATTTGTTAAGTTAAGTTTTTGTTTGAAAGTAAAAATAGCTGAAATTTTCATTTTGGGTACCGCAAAATATTTTTTCTCTTGCCGAAAGTGCAAAATATTAAGAACTATTCAACTTAACAGTTTATGTCACAAAGCTAGTCTTAAACAAGTAAAAATAGAAAAACATCATTTTGGATATCGCAAAATATTTTTTTCTTGCCAAAAGTGAAAAAGGTTAAAAACTGCTAAACCAAACAGGTTATGTCAATGAATTGTTCTTGAACAAAAAAAAATCTAAAGTAAAAATAGAAAACACGTCATTTTGGGTACCGCAAAATATTTTTCTTGCCAAAAGTGAAAATGGTTGAAAAGTACTAAAGCAAACAGGTTATGTCGCAAAGTTGTTTTTCTATAAAGAAAAAAACCCAAAGTAAAAATAGTTGAAAAAAAAATTTTGGGTACTGCGAAATATTATTTTTTTGCCCAAGGTGAAAAAGGTTAAAAACTACTAAACGAAACAGAGAGAACGTTGGAAGTGTACATATGCAACTATATTCTGTACAAGTAGCGAGGAGTGAAAAATGTTTGTCTGCTATTATATTAATAGAAGAGGAACGAAATTAAGTGCCAAAATATAAAATTTACATTGTCAAATTGATAATTTAGTGAAACTGGTAAATTTGCATGTAACGATCACATTCAGAAACTTTACCTAAAAAGCAACTTGTAGATAAGTAAGTTTAATGCAAATTTAGAAAGGTCCTATGTTGATTGCAAAGAAATTTGAAAGCATCGTTTGTTAGAAGAGCAGAGTGAGTCAAAGTTTTGTTAGAATGAAGAAACTTTTTTATGAAAAGGAAAAGAAGAATAGATTTAACAAGCTTAAATGTATGCAAAAGAGTAAATACAAATGTTATCAAAAGCATAAATAGCTTGACAGCTTTGAAAACCTATGGCAAAAGTGTTTGATCGCTAATTGAAAGCAATATTATTAAAATTAGACACTTAATAAAATACTGCTGCTAACTTAACAAATTTTAAAGCCATTTCAAAATTACAGCTTTTTTAGGTATATGAAAAAGACAAATTAAGAAGGTTATTTAAAAGTAAACACAATCTGTAAAGTAAGAACGCTATAATTTCAGGATCAATTAGCTCAACTTTCTAATCAGTTATCAGAACGAAGGGCACTATAAACAATAAATTTTGAAAAGATAATTTTGTACATCAATAGCACTTAATTTATTGCTATTCAATTGTAACAATATTTTAGCAATTTTAATCCAGCTCTAACCTATTATTTAAATATGGCATAACTGTTCTTAGCGGTATATGTTAAAGAAAATATTAATTACAAAGATAATTAGATTAGAATTAAATATTCGATGGTAATAATATTTTAGCAATTTTTATCCAGTTTAAAACTAATAGTCAGTTACGGCATAATTGTTGTTACCGGTATATGTTAAAGGAAATATAAATGTATTACAAAGACAATTATATTACAATTAGACTTTAGTAACATCACAAAGATAAGTGAGTAGATTTTAGTTATGTTCACAAAATATTTCATAAAATGTCAAGCTATTAATCAAGCAAGAAATAGGCCTACACAAAGTTTATTGTGTGTATAAAAATATAATACATTTTTAAAAAATGTTAATTAAAAAATTACGTGTAATAATTGCATATAACCAAGGTTTACTGTAATACTGAAACACCTGGACTGAAATACGTATTTTGCTCATATTTCCAACCACTATGTACAATAATAGAGAGTATTTACCACATTTTTATGCTGTTATTTATTATCATTTTTTTTTGAAAACTTATGATAATTTTTGACGCTAGGTTAACATATCTATTATGATTATGTTTGAAAGCTACACCCTCTAATTTGAACAATTGAACAGCCAGAAACTTATTAAAACTTAAAATTAAGTTATTGTAATCTTGTAATTTAAGTCTAACTGGCTATTTTGGCCAAAAGAAACTAAATAACAAGGACCTAAAACCAGCAAACTCTTGTCCAGGCCCGATATGCTTTCAAAACCCATTACCAGTCCAGTTTTATTATGAATGAGCTGCAATCATTGCAGCTTAAACATACGTTCAATATACCAATAAACGTTCGAATGGTTTGCGTGATTTTGCTCTACTCTGTGTGAAATTTTTGAGGTGCATTTCAAACAGGTCAAGAATTTGCTAATTAAAATTTATTTTTCGTTCGTTTTTAAAATTTTAACAGAACTTAAATTTATGTAAAAAAATTAATAAAAATTAAAATATATTTAAAAAAATATTAAAACAAATATTAAATAAAGCCTTGCTGAGAAAATTTACAACTGCTTAGCAAATATTTGGGGATGCTGTTAATCTGCAGTTCTTAGGACGAGCCGTCACTGTAAACGTAGCTATGCATTTGATGAAAAAAAGATTATTTTTTATTTGGAATTCTTTTCAATAGAATTATTTAAAAAATATAATAAGTTTGTAATTCTTTCAAATTGGACACTGTCACATATACCAATAATATGTTTAAAATGTTTCAAATACATAATATTTTATTGAAAAAAGAAATAACATAAAATCTACACCAATATTAAAAAACGTTTTTTGTAATGCTGCCAAGTAATTGTTAAATAAGAGCATTTTTAAGTTTGCAAAAATCTTTAAGCACCGAAAAGCAAAATATTTTGAATAATCTGTTATTCACCGTTAAAATACATAGATGCTGCTGCAAACTATTTCATTCCTGTTGTAGCTTATGAGGAGCTAACTCTTTCTCTCTCCGCTCTATGAGATTTCTTTCATTTAGTCTGCAACGGAAACAGAACCTTTTTCGCTTTATATCTTCACAAAATCGGTCTTGCTGAGTGAGCTTCGTGCAGCATTGTGATTCTAAATCACAGTTCGTCTTTTTATCTCGTGCTATAGAGAGACTTCTTCGTGCAACAGCTGTGGTTCCGAATCACACAATACCTTCTATGTAGTGCTAAACTGCCCTGCTCTTAATTCTCTACGTCTGACAATCTTTGGCCACTCTCTATCCCAGACCTTTGGTCTCGTCTTTGGGAGTTCTCCTATAATTGATACTTCACAGAGTTAATCCACATCCTTATCCCAGAAATATCTCGAGTAAGCCCACTACCACCATGTAAATTAAATATTTTACCAAGCGGAGCAGTAGATAGCAAATGTAAACCATTTACAATGATCGACTAATAATAAAATTTTCAAAAAATTTGATTGCTGCCATTGGCAAGACAGCATATAAACAAGTATTTAAAAAATTTTTTCCAGATTAAAAAACTTTGGCCGTGAAGTTCATTAAAAAAAGTGCTCATTATTTCTGAATGGAAATAATGGCAAACTTTTTTTACAACGCTGTAATACGAATAAATAAAACCTGGGACGATACTAATATGGTAAAACACAATTTGCGGTTTTACAAACTGGCAAAAAACTTAATACAAGAATTGCTATAGCATTATGATTTAAAACTATGCCTATAAGTAAAATAAAAATAAACTTATTTTACGTATAAATGTATTGAGGTTTAGATTGATGAATTTTACTTGCATTCGATCTACTTAATTTGTCAACTACAAGAATGTTTAATTATGTCAATAGCAAAATTAGATGTTAAATATTTTGTCAGTATACAAAAGAATTTCGATGTCATAAAATCTTATGTCTAACGACCAGTAATCTATTAAAAAATAGTATAATAAAACTAGATGTTAAATACTTGCTATATTGTTTAGTTAAGCAAAAAAATAAACTCTAATACGTTACTTGACGTGGAATTCCGAGCAATCGTTTTACGTAGTAGGCTTGTTGGAATCGGTCTGCAAAATGTGACTCATCAAACTCTATCTATAAGAGACGGCTTATAATCTCTAACAAATTTTAATACAACGAAATTTGTAAAATATCGATTAGACAATGAGTCACAAAACATTTTTCAAAAATAATTATACAGGAAAATAACAATAAGTTAGCAAGGGAGTAAAATTTTAAAACGACATTTTTTCGTTGAAATGGCTGTCTTAACAAACTTAAATTTTACGTATTAAGGAAAAATTTTATAAATAACTTTAAAAAAATTTTCACTTAAGCTTGGAGGTAAAACTCTTCTTTATTGCAAAGTGAAAACTAAAAAAATGACTTCGAAGTGTTCAATTTTCAGAAGTGTTCAATTTTTTTTCGGCAAAAATTATTTTGGCATCAAAAATATTTTTGGAACAAGTAAAAAACATTGCATCCAATTTCTACCAGTGAAGACCTTTTTTGTCTTCACTAAGTTTTTCACTAGTAAAAATTATCAGTAATTTTTTGAAATTTTGTCGTTGAGAGTACTTTTTCAACAAAAAGTTTGCATTTTTTTCTAACTTTTCTCCACCAAATCATTTTACGGTGCTCTGATCACATTGAATTGTTTCAGCAAAATTTTTTAGTCTTATCTTACAAAGACTTTTTTTTTAGCACCGTTAACCTATTAATTTAGGCTATTCAGGAAAATAATTCGCGCGAACCGATCAAAATTTTACGCATTCCAAATCTGGTTATAAAAGAATGATTTTGAGTGCATCTTTGACATTTTTATTCTTTATCTTTAGTAATATATGGATATTTCAAAACTTACAATTTTTATGATAATTTTGGATTTTCTTTTTTACAAATTTATTTTGAAAACCTCATTGTTAAAATCTTCCAAGAATTTTTTACAAAAAAGTTGTATTCCTTTTTAAATCACGTTAATTTTAGAAAAATTAACTAAATGTTTATTAATTCCCGAAAAAACTTAAGAATTCAAGATTTTTAGCAAACAATATTTAAATATTTCTCTTTTTTGCAATGCTTATAATATTTTTATGTGGCTTTTTGTCTTGCGCATATCCGCACATAATACGTACCTGTATTGTTTTTGCATCTTGCATTTATATTCTTATTTTTATAATGTTTTTATGTCCTTATGTCGTTCACTTAAAATAAATAAAATTGTTATAATAATCGTAAAACTAAGAAAATTGTCATACAGTACATAGAACCTTAGACAGGAAGTAATATTAAGTTGTGACTTGCATGATCTACAGTGCCGTGATATGCTTGTGCAGCGAATATTTTGCAATTAAACTCGTGCATTTAACAAAACGGTGGTTTTTTTATCAAAAACTTGCGCCAAAAGACTTTTTTTAAATAATTCTCCTTAAATCTATAAAACTAAAATAATATTTATCCTATGATTTCATTGCAATGTTGCAACCTCGCGAGCATACTGAAGAGTTCGGAACTGTTTATCTTCATGTGAGTCAGTCACGCTTTGCATAATAAAAGGACATCAATCAGTGAAGTTGGTCATAGCTTTGTGTCGCTTTTGTTTAGAAAGTTATATCATTTTGAATTTAAAAGATGTCGAATGAATTATTATCATTGTTTTCCACCAAACAAAATTGTAAGTTATTTCTATAAATCTTGTTGTTTTATCTGTGTCATTACCTGTAATCAAGTTTTTTTTTCAGTATGAGATTTTTCCTTAAATTTAAAATTGCATGAATTGATATTTTTTATATAATATTTTAAAGTTTGGGAAAAATAAATAAGTAAATTCAAAACCTAAATACTTCCATTTTATGTGAAACAAATTCTTATTTTTTTCGCGACAACAATACCGCATAATGTCAATTCAAAGGACTGTCAAAGTGTCAACCTAATAATGTTTGACACGAAATGTTATATATAAATGTATTTTATCAATTTTTCAGCGACTTCTGTCTCGAATGTCAGCAATTCAACCATTATTCTGACAGTTTTCTCGCTTTTATGCTGCGCCTTTGGCCTAATCGGAAATGCAGTGGTTATATTTGTTATTACAGTTTTAAAAGAGTATTTAAAATCTACCAAGAGGTATATTAATTAATTATTTATTTGAAATTCTGTTTAATGATTTTTTTCAAAAATATTAATTGACATCAAGCAGGTTTACCACGGCCTTATAAACTCTATCTTTCAATGTTTTTGTGTTAACAAATTTTTTATTGTTAAAACCGTTATTAGCCAATGCTACTTAAATAATTGTTTTTGGTAGATTTTGGTTTTAGTTATAATTAGCCAAACAAATTAGCCAGAAAATAATTAAATCAGTACTTCTAAGTAACTTTGAAAAATGCTCATTAAAATTTTCGCGCTTATTCAAAGGTATATCCTTCAACTGGCTATTGCAAATCTGCTATTTCTTTTAACCTTACCATTCGAAGTGACCCAGGACATACGTAAAGAATGGATATTTCCAGAATGGATGTGCAAAACTAAACAAGCCATTTTATCTATTAATTATTACGCATCGATAATGTTTTTAATGGTAAGGAAAATAATTTACCTCAGTAAACTTTTCTAGATAACTCTTGTTAGATCTCTACTCTATATTAATCTAGATACAATTTATATCCACTCAAGATAACCATTTATTCGAAAAAATATAAAGCAAATTAAGTTTTTTTTTAGTTACATTTACACACCGTATTCAAACATTTTTAATTGAGTTCACCAAATACCTATTTATAACTAAGTTTCAGATTATTTACTTTAAAATATTATGCTTTAAAGTTTGTATAATGGCTAAATACGAATCTAAACAATATTTTTCTGGCAAAATTTATGTTTTAATTAAAAAATATTTTACCAAAACAGGGATAACTAATGAATTTTTCGATAAGTTTAATTTATCAACTTTTATGTTTAAAAAAAAAAATCAAAAATTTAAAATTTGATCAAACAAAGTTTTAAAAAAGTTTCTTTAATGTTTAAACATAAGTAATTAAATAAATTTTGCTTAACTTAAGTCCCAGCACGTTTGTTAATTCTAACTTTTTTCATATCTCCTATTGTAGGTCATGAGTTTTGACTCATATATTGCGGTATGCAAGCCACAATCAAATATAAAAAGAAAAATACATAAGATGAAAACCTCGCTGATTATTTCAGCAATTATATGGACAATCGCTCTTTTACTAACAATTCCAGTGATGATGTACAGTGTTAAGTCAGGACACCCATTTGGCATTTGTGAGTAAGTCATTGAAACATTAACAAAAAAAATACTTTAGTTATATATTTTCATAGATAGAGTGCAACTTTAGGTCCTGCATAAAAATTAAAACATTTTGTACTTTTTATTACTAAAAATTTCAATATTAAACTACTCTAGATATCAGTTTCCTTTGAATGAAGATCCATGCAAAAACGAAAAAGACCCTGAAGCTTACAAGACTTGTCTTCAATTTTCAACCCAACATAGTGGAAAAGAGTGAGTCAGAATTGCAATCAGCAACAATTTTTGGAAATGTTGGAATATTTTTTTAATCTAGAAATAACGTTTTTTAATAAAAAATATTCTTAATTTAATCAACGCAAATGACACTTCTTGGTTGTATGATCCCGGTTACTGCGTTGTCCTTTTCAGCGGAGTTAGGATTGTAGATGTGATCCTTGATAGAGTGTGACCCGGTTGAAAGTTGCTTCTAAAGTGCTTTTCTCCAAGGTACAAAGAAAGTTACTCAGGTTAATTGAATATCGAACTCGCCTCTTTTCGCTCGTAAGGCAGAGCGTCACACCGAGCTATTCTTCCCGCCCAAATAACAGTAGCCTATTTTTTTCTTGCGCTAGCCGATTTAGTTTACAATCAAAAAAAGTTATTGAGTCTGTTTCGGGCTATTATACAATTTTTATTACACGATGTATATTTTTGTTTTATATTCTTTGTTTTGTTTTTTCCTTATACACTTTAACTACTTATATAAACCTGTTTTATCTATCACAATTGTAAAATTTAAAATATAGGTTAATAATTTAAATAAACTTATTTATTGAAGCATATTGTTCAGCATCTAAGATATGTATTAGCAAAATGAGATTTTACATCTGCAGTCAAAAAATAAAATGCGCAACTGAATCTAAATCAATAGAGTTAGATATTTTTTTCTTTCTAGACCAGATTTCTCTGGTTTTTACAAGGGACTAATTGATTATTCTGGTCAAATCCCATTGAATTTTGGGAATACTGCTTATGAGACGAGTAAATACGAGGAAGTCAATGTAATTGAAAGCGATTACAAACAAGAAAATGGTGACGAAAACAATGGAATATATCTTGAACGAAGATGTTTTTATCAAGGCAATTCCAATTTTCTTGTGGCATATATTTCCTTTGATTTTATTGCAATGCTTTTACTTCCTTTGTTGGTAAGTTGTAATATAAAGCAATTTTGCCCTTTTGTTATAATTAAAGATATTTTTTCTATTTATGAAATAATATCAGTTTACTAAGTTTGGGATTATCGGGATCGACAAGTGCCAGCTGTATGAACAAAAATGACGAAGCGCTGTATGGGTTTCTGTATAATACAGTATTATCACCATTAGTATAATATAGAATCACTTTAATTGATATCATGTTGGTGCAAAAGTAATGTCCAATTTAAATATCTTGGGTAAAAATAAATAAGCCATTGACTATTTAAATATTTATTCATTAACATACTTTACATTGCTCTCATTGACCTCATTCCATCTTTCACCAAGCCTGTAAATGTTTTGCTTGTAAAATTCTGTAGATTTTCAATTAAAATATAAATTCAACTCTTTTTTGATCTCTTCTCTTGTAGTGGACCTAAGTCCATCAAAATGGTTCTGTAATCTTCTGTAATCAGAAGCAGCAAGATTAAGTAGATATGAAGAATGAGGCAATATTTCCCAGCCAAGTTCTACCAGAGAGATTTGGTTAGTCGAGGGAATTTCTATTTGTTCTAAGGATTATAGAATTAGGTTGGACTTAGGTCTAAAAACAAGAAAAAAGATTGAAATAGAGTCGAATTTATATTACAATTCAAAACCTATAGAATTTCACAAGCCAGGCATTTACAAGCTTGTTGAGAGGTGGATGAGGTTATTAAAACCAAAAAGGAGTATGTTATATTTCCTTCGTTTGGCTTATTTATTTTTACCCAAAATCTATAAATCGGACATTACTATTGCGCCAACTTAATATTTCGCAAAAAAGCAGTTCATTGTCAAGAAACGTAGTTTTAGCAGATCTTTAAAAAAGAAACTAAATCAATTATTGTTGTTAACGTGAAATTAAATAAAATATGACACAACGACTATGTTATTGTCCCTAAACTGTGCCGTAAAATTTATGAAAGAAAAAGAATTTGCTTCTAATTTTGTGTGTCAAAGTCAGATTGCGGAGTTTCCAGATTAAAAAAGTAAAATACAATGAAAGAAACCCGTTTCAGTAATTTTGTGATGGATAAGCGAAGAATGCGATCCATCCAATGTTTTGATGAACGCGTACAACTGTATTTAGTTCTATATTATTGTACGACTTGTAAACACCACGATCACCTTAACAAGATATATATACTTTATTGCACGTATATATGTTTTTTGATCTAATGAATCAGCTTTTTAATTTTGTTTTTTTTTTTGCTCTTTTTTTATTTAAATCATTCAACCACTGTTTATCCTTTGCACGAGGCCATTGAATTTTTTGACAAAGTTTTATAATATATTATGACAACATTTGGTAATAATAATAAAAATTAAAATAAAAAAACAATTTTAAACTAATATTACTTAAGTGCAACACGTTATTAGATAAAAACACTATCAAAACATAAGCGGAAATGAATTTGTGATGTTTTTGCACAAAGATACATAATTCTCTAAAAAAAAACAGGCACTGTTCAAATAATGACATATTTAGATTGAAATACGTTAGCAAACACAAACTATTTTTTTTGTTAATGTAGTTTATATTTTGAACAGATAATGGTGGTTTGCTACGGGCTAATTATTAGACAGGTTTTCATCACCGGAAGAAGAATTAGATCCCAAATTCAGAGTTTTTCATCCACTTCAAGTAGAAAAAAAACAAAAAACAAACATCTAATCAACGTAAACGTGCTATTCGAATTGTAACATTATGTGCAATTCTGGTATCGTCTTTTGTCATTTGTTGGATTCTTTATCATTCGTTTCGAGTTGCAAAGATTCGAGGCATATACAATGTTCAGGCATGTATTATAGATCAATCAAGAATTCATCCTATCTTTAATCATACTAGTTGATAATACTGGTGAGGCTAGATTTTAGTTTAAATGAATATAGAAACAAGTAGGCAATGTACTTTTAACAAAATATTGCATTGCAATTCTTCAAAGTATACACTACAATTTTATTTAAAACTGATGTAATTGATTGACTTTTTTAAAATCAAGTAAGACAAAAATTATTATCTTCTAAAAAAAATATTTTTGTAGCTATTATTGTGTAGCTTTCTTTAAGTTTTCATAAAATATTCATAATTAAAAATTGATTTTGTAGACTGAAGTTTGTACAACGATAGCAGAAGTTGGAGCTTTCTTGGTATATTTAAATGCAGCTTTGAACCCATATATTTACACCTTTTTGGGAAAGGACTTTCGAACTCGTTGGAGGTAAACAAACCAATAGATCCAAGTCCAGTTCTTCTCAACCTTTTTCACTTATTGTTCATTGACGTAGGCTTTAGAAGCGAATCAAATTTTAAAGATTCATAGTTAAAAAACAGCCAAAACTTTAGTTTTACAATTTAATCAAAGAAAATTGAGTTATTTCACTTTTACCACAGCAAAAATTGCTTTTGAAATAGACACAAATGATTATGCAAATTCGCAGTTTGACAAGATGATTTTTGTTTTATATTTACAGATGCATTTTAGGCAAACGTGAAATCCTGTAACGAATGCGCTGTTTTAATACTCTTAAATTTAATCAAAACTGGACATAAACACAACATTGACAAAAACCACAACAATGAGATTTCTAGAGCTCATAAAACCTAGGTCTTTTAATAAAATGAAAAAATTGAAATTTTATTCTCTGGTCTTGATAGTGGGTAAAATCATAAATTTGTAAAAAAATGCTTGTTATCTCAAGCCACATGAACTTTTCATGATTTGGTTTTGTAAATCAAATCAGAAAGAGTCAAAAAATTTTAAGATCATGTCAAATGTCGATAATCATCTGACATTTTGGCAAACATGGTCTTGAGAAGCTTAGCTGTAAAAAAACAAGCCCAAGTTAAATATCATAATTTATTACAAATGCCAATTTTTCTCAAAACAGTGGTAAATTCAGTTTTTTGGATTAAATTGATTCAATAGTAAAAAAACAGTCGCGCAATTATTTAAAATAAAATCGGCTCAGTTGCACCATTCCAATCATCATTAACAAAAAAGCGGTTCATATCAACTACAATTAGCATGATTGTGATTTTAAGTTAAAATTCTTAAATAGCTAAAAAATTTCATTTTATCAGCTTGATGTTATGCATGGAAAAGTTATAATTTTTTATATTATGTCTTTTCCTGCATTGCGGTTGGCATGTTTGTTCTAATATTTCTTTAGTCAATTATACCTACGCTCAGAAATAAAGTTATTATTGTTGTTATTCAAGCGTTTTAGGTAGCACTTAAAACAAATATTATATATATTGAAAATTTCATTCACTTTGAAACTCTGACTGAAGAAGTTTTTAATTTTCCGAGGTTTTTGAAAACTTTTAATCTCATTTTCTCAAAACTGCCATTACGTGACTCGAGTACATTTAGAACTAAGCCCCGTATTGTTTAATTCTTAGACATACTCGGAAATTGTAAAACCAATAATTCTCTACAGAGTTTCAGTGATTTAACATTTTGCAATTGTTTTTTGTCAATAAGCTACAACAAAATATGGGATTGCATCCTTTATATTTAGAAACTCGACTCCAAATATTTTTAAACGTTTCCTCTTGTAGATAGTCCAATTAAAACTTTCTAACCTACTTTTTTATTATATGTGCCCAAAACCTATAAAAAAAATTTTTGCTGTATTATTTGCAAAAAACATGTCATCTTTGAATCCAGAATAGAATAACATAAAAGTAAAATATATGAAAAGAAATCATTATGTGTAGACAAATAACAAGACCTATAATGCCATTAAAAATAAATGTGTATGAAAACTAGGCCTTCAATACCGCAGGCTGCATTTCAAATTAAAGAATTTTTTTGAATTTGTTGTAGAAGCACAAAGTTGTCCATTTGTAAAAGACTTACCCGAGGAAGAAGTTTATTTATAAACTTATTCACTGTCAGCAAGCGAGGTTACACCGCGAAGAGAACAAATGTGACTGAGCCTCGATTGAGTACAAGTTCAGTTGCAAATTTGTCTGTTGATTCAAAATTAGGCAATGCAAATTACGTTATTAAAATTTTTATAACTTTTGTTTAAGAAGCAACCCGAAATCTGAACAACGTGCATGCGAAGTTATTGAAGAATAAACGGATTCAAGATGCACAACTTTAAAATTGTCAAAGGATCAAGTAGCATGAATTTTTTGAGAGACTTTTGTTTTTCTACGATTTATAAGAATTAATTATTTTTTCTTTTTTTTACGATGTAGATTTTTTTTTTTTTTTTCTTTTTTGCGCCAAACCATTTTGAGCCGAAAAGATCACTAGACAAAAAAAAAGTTTTCCATTATACACTAAATAACGTCGGCTTTAGAAACGAGCCTTAAAATTATGTCCAAACTGTTTAATTGTTTTAGGTTTTTACGTATTTAGGCGCCTTTCAAATTGGACGTAGAAACAAATTAGAACTAATTAGTAACTATAATAGGAAATACCTTTATTCAGTCATTTGTGCTGTATTGCTAAATTTTTCCAGCTTTACTACAGTAAAGTTTTTTGCATTCAAATAATAAGCTAGATGTTAATTTAGCGTTTCTCAAACCATGGGTCGCGACCCAAATGTGGGTTGCCAAGGCTATGCGAATGGGTCGTGAAAGCTTGTATCTACAATTACTTTCAGCCTAACGTACAATTAGTTTAGACAATTTGAATGCCACAAGTAGAATAACAGCACTTCTCAATTGTGTCAGTAACTTTTACAGGTTTATAGTCAAAAAAACACCTTGTTACATTATGTTATACCAGAACAGAGTTCGAGAACCTATGGCTCACAAGCCAGATGTGGCTTTTTTTATAACAGCATCTGGCTCTTTTGTTGCCAAGCATAAATTATCGCACATAAAAGAAAAAGATCTGAGCACACAAAATTTTAAAAGTGAAGACCCTTTTTAAAGAGATGATTACGATTTTAAGACAAAAATCGAGTTTCAGAGTCAGATTCAAGGTGAAGACCTTTTTTTTTTAGAAATCTCTAAGTTTTTGAGTCGAAAATCAAGAAATCAAAATAAGTTTGCTCACGAACAAATTTCTGCTCACACACATGCAACTAAAAATTAGAGAAACATTGTTGGCTCTCATGGAAATACATTTAAAAATATTTAGCCTTTATGGTTCTCTTAGTTTTTTAATCTTTTATGGATGATCACATAAAAGATATTTTAGCTTGATCACCAGCCGGCAATGTAAAAGATATAAAGAAACGTCTAAAGTACTTCTGACTTTACTAAATTTTTTTTATGTATTTATGATTATTGATAAATTAGCAATTGTAATTATTTTTGAGGAGAGCTAAATATAGATATCCTAAACTCATATAGCAAAAATTATCGTATTGAACTGTCCAAATTAAAAAAGACTTAAATAAATAACTTTCAACACCATCCTTGATATAAGGAAAAATACATACCAAAATAGACTGCACGATAGCCTTGATGTCTAAAAATATAATCTTATTGATAGTTTTATTTTACAAAATTATATTTTGGCCATTAATTGCTGATTTGAAAGCTTTTATTTTTATGTATCAGAGATGGTATTCTCCATTGTTTATGTCGATGAGGTCTTTTTGCATGTTAGTACAATAACATATTTTGTTATATGAATCTATAGCGCTTATTTACATAATTGATGTTTTTTCTGATTCAAGTATTTACTGCTAAAAGTATGAAATGCTTTAATACTTTTAGGGATCTGTAACAGCTAAAGTTATTTTTAAAAAAGTAATAACTTAAGATCATGCTCAGTTGCGTTTTTTTGCAAGACCTAATCCCAATACATAGAGAACATTTGAAAGTTTAGAGCAAGCCCTGTCGTAAAAATGCCAAAATGTCGAATTCGCTAAATATTTATGCGGTTGTGATTTATTCTAAATAACAACTTTAGAAAATAAAAGATTCAAATATTTCAACTTGTCTAACCAAGCAACACAAGTTTTATTTTAATCTTTCGACAAAATGCTTTATTTTAATTAAACAATAAAATTATTCAAACCACATGCTGTTATAATAGTAAACAGATTATGTTTGCTGATAACACAATTATATTTATTAAACATAAAAACTTTCACAAACTTTTTAATATATAAGGTAATAACGAGCTTAGTCGCATTGATCAATAGTTAATCGCCAACAAATTGTCAGTAAATACATCAAAAACAAAATGCATGTTATTTCGTTCAAAACATTCAAACACACAACTTACAAACCTAAATCTAGTAATAAGAAATAATAAATTGAACAAGTCAGCTCTTTAAAATTTCTTGGTGTTTACATAAATGAATATCTTCCTTGGTGCCCACATATGAAATATTTTTTGTCTAAACTTCGCTGTTGTCTTGGAACAACAAGAAGGATCAGGCCTCATTTAAACTAAAAATCTCTTATGACTTTATATCGTTCTTTTTTTAACAACCATCTTCAATATTGTATGACAAATTGGTGCTACAGCAATAAAAGTTTAGTGAAAAAATTACAACAGTTATGTAATAAGTTTATTAGAATAACCTTTGGTTTAAAAAGAAATTTCAACCGACATCATGTCAAAATTTGAAATATCAAACATAAATCAAATGCTATCTAAAGATATAAATGTGTTGAGATTTGAGCAAAATATTGGTTAAAATGCAAGTTTATTTTAAATGTATTAACAAAAGCAACGCCTAATTATAATACTTAAAACAAATCAAAATATATCCCTAAATTTTGTTTAAATCTTTGTATCAAAAATCGATTTTCTATCTCGGTCCTATGTTTTGGAATAAAGTTTCAAACTCATTGAAAAATAAAAAGCAAACTTTGGCATCTTTTTGCAAAAGATTTCACAAAATTGCATGCAAAAATAGAGAGTAATTGATTATTTCTCCATTAATACCGGAGTTAACTTAATTATTAAGCGATACAGTTTGCTACAATAATTTATGATTAAATGCTAAATAGAAATTAAATATTTTTAATAAAAAGTTACTTTGGTTTTTGTCTTTTGTTTTATTAGGCAGACCAAATGAAAATAATCAACTAGTTGTCAACTATCGGTCAAGCAATGATTGCAGATGACTCTCCAATCCCAAAATTTAACAGCGATTTAAATGTGTAGTTTAAAATTGTTTGTCTTTTTATTTGTTTTTTGCCGACCATATACATTTGAAATGGTCCTTTTGATCCGCGGCAGGATTTCTTTTGGTGGGTTTCTTTTCCTGCCTGACCCCTTTTGGGTCTTGACCCTTTTGTTCACAGAGTTTGTTGTTTCTCCCACCCATGATTACACAACATTCTCTTCATATGGCTCGGATGTATATACTTGATTGCAATCAATATTCAATTTAATTAAATTTTTTTCTTCTTTTCTCTTTCATGGTTTTGGTGACAAAGCCATGCTCAGCAGTGTTAGTGTTTTTTTTACTTCTTTCTATGCCTCGTTTTCCTACGTACCTCTTTTCTTGACTTTTGACTACTTTTTACTGGTGGTCAAGAATAATATTAAATGAATGAATATTTTTGCCATATTGAACAGGTTGAAGGGATAGCTATTTTATTGACTTAAACACAAAAATGAATGTAGATACCGGTTGGACTTAAAACCATTCTTGGCACAGTATGAAAGCTCATCCAAAATTACCAGCATTCAGTTGAGATATTTGAAATAGTTTGAACTTAAATGATTTTATATAATCGGTAACAAACTTAAGCCTACTTAATTTCATATCAATTTTTTGGCCGATTGAAGAAAATATCCACAATTGCTAATTAGGGTAATAGCTACTAAATAAAATTTTCCAAACAATTTCAAATAAAAAATGACCCTATATATATATATTAGCTAATCTTTCATTTAAGCGGTTGCTGAAAAATGTTATTTTTTTGATTTTATTTATAAATTTTAAATCAGTGCCTGGGGACTAAATTAAATTAATTTAATGATGCAGCAACCAGAAAATATTTAAATTTACAAATAAGTTATCGGCATTAATATTTGGTAACAAGTAAAGTTTTGCAAAAACAACTATTGATTAAAAAGCAACCGGTAGAGGGCAGAAAAAAGGTATCTAACGCGAGTAAATTACCGCCGCTTTCAGCGCACAGACTCTAAGTGTAAAGTTTTAAAATGTAGTTAACTTAAACCAGAGTTTCCTAAATTTTTTGGGCTGCGGACCTCTATTTGTCAATCTTTTTTTCACGGCTCTTAATACCAAGTCACATCAATTTTCTGCTCACTCAAAGAGGAAAGATAATGGCCAACACTTATGATGACCATATTTGAATCAGTCTCCGACTTAATGATTTTTGTTTCCCAAACAAGGTCGCAGAACCCTTGTGCAGTCTAAAAAAAATCATATCGTTGCAGAACCTTTGTGTAGTCATTGCGGACACCAGTTTGGGAAACTCTGACTTAAACAATACTAATTTACAAAGTACGTATCATCATTCATCTTGAGAATGTTAAAATTGCATAGCGTTTGTTTTTATCTGTATGCTAAATGAAATAAATGTACAGTAGTTGTTTTGCAAACGAATTTATGCTTGCTTTGGGTTGAGAAAATATATTGAAATATATTCGCATTACCTACGGTTCGAGTCTTTGTTTTACTTTTAGAAAAATAATTTTAAATCATCAGTACGATTCTGTTAAGATATAAAGTGAACAAAAATTAAAATTTTATATTTTATTTTTTATCCTTGAGGTCACCGCACTGCAAAGTTCGTTAAACAGTGTCGAAAATAATATGGATGTAGTTTAGTTTGTTTTTTTAATCTGTTTCTGGCCAACTTTAAACCATTACCTCTATATGTTCACACGTTGAAACATATTTCAAAAAAAAGATTTTTCCTTACTTGCACTGGAAATTTAAAAAAATGAAATATCTTTTGAAAGTGCTTTAGTTGATATTTTTAATAACAACATTTAATACGCATTGGAGCGTATAATTGTGCTAGAGTCAAAGTTGAGACATGATACTTTTGTGATTAATGACATTCATATTTAACTTTACTGCACAGATGTGTTACATTTTTTGAACCAAATATTTTATTTAGATTCTTTGTTAGACTTCATTTAAACCTCCATATCTACTCTTATACTTATCAGGTTGCGTTTTAATACAGCTCTGCAGTAATTATTCCGTTCCGCAGCAAGATTCATGTGGTTGATAAGAATAAACATAAGATAGAGCCTTAATAGTCAAAGTCAATTTTGCCAATTTGTTTTGCTCAATTACGTTGCGCATGTGAATGTGATGAAAGAAGTGATGCAATGAAATCACTTTTTTTCACCACAGCATGTTATCTTTTGTTTAAACTATTGAGGTGATCACGTGTTTTCATGTTTGACAAACAAGCTTAACACCGCAAAAAGGGCTCAGCTGACATAAACTCAACAAAAAACATTTTTTTAAAGAAATGCAATGCTAAGCAAACAAAAACAAGATATTTTAAACAATTTTGAAACTGTATAACTTTTTTAAAAGTCAAATACTTGCTAAAAATGACCCTGAAAGTGTTTTCTTCGTAAGCCTACAAAATGTTCTTATTCAACAATATTAAGCCATATCATCCCACGACAGTTTAAACTGATAGTTATGCATGAGTATTCTTTATTTAGTTACTTTGTGCCAAAACCAAACAAGCTTCGTGTCCTATTTATAGTATAGATTTATGTTAATTTTAACAAAAAGTTTTGATGAAAAAAAATTTTCTGCTTGATGAAATGTTTCTGCGTCCGTACAGTTAATATTAGTTCATTTAAACAAATTCAAAAAATATATTAAACATATTGAGACAAATATCCAATTTTTTAAAATAACAAATAAAATTTGTAAGATGGCTCAAAGATGTACCTGGATTTTTTAGCTGCCGACCAAGTTTCTTGACTTTCTAACTGATTTGCTGTTTGATATGGGACCTTTTGGGATGGTCAGTTTAAGCATACATGGGAGCAGACGGGTATGTGTAAAAGAATTGTTGGCCACCTGAAAAAAGAAACTACGTGTAAATTAATTGCTCCGTAATAGGTATTAATTTTGTTACGTAATTTATTTTACTTAAACTTGGCTAGAACTTTTAAGAAAATGTAATTTTAGTTAGATTTAAAGAAAAAAGCGCTTGCTAAGTTTTTTGCTTTACAAATAATGGCAAAGCTAGAGCTAAAAAAAGTTTGTTACCTATGCAATAGGATCGTGTAAGCTTCTGCGTGCCAAATTACTTTTATTGTTAATATTTAACAGTGCTAGAAGATAATGATGTAGTCGAGACCATAAAAGTCTAGACCGAGACCGAATCCAAGACCCGATAATTTTTTTTAGACCAAGACCGAGACTGAAACTGGCAAATTTTGAGACCTAAGGTTCGAGACCAAAACCGAAAATTTTTACAAAAATAGAATCAAATTTAGTATTTCAAAAAAAATAAATTTATTTTTTAAATAATCTAAGATTACATTTTATACATTAATAAGCAAGAATCTCTGACATGTTGGAAAGCGCTTGCTCTGTATGGTTTCACCATTAAACTATTCGCTTTAACACTAGGATTACCGCCGAGTCGATTTCGACTCGGCATGTTTGTTTATTGTAGCATTCCCACTTTATTATAGCAAAAAGATTTCTAAAAGTCTTTGACTTTTCCATTAATTTATCGTAGTTTCTAAATTTAGTTTTTCTAACTTTATAAGTTGACCGGAAGCCGACCTTTGACCCCCGCAAAATTGGCACCCCGTGTATTACCAATGAGTCGATTTCAACTCAAAGCCTGGATTGGGCGTTTATAGTTGTGTATTTCGACGGGAAGCACACAGTGCTACCAGCTGGTGATCTAATTATTGCCAGATAATAATCTTATTTACAAATATTGACCCGGTCTTAAATAATTATTTTCGTTTTCACAACATGATATTCAGGTCATCGCCCTCGTTTCGTTGATATTTGTTCTAAATGCTGTAACGTGCAGAAGCTTTCCAGCTACTTTGTTATAATTGTACCTAGTGTTTTCAATTTCCATTTGAGCTCAGTTGAGCAGAATCGTCAAACCGTTTTAGAAAAATCAGGCTATTAGTGCAGAATATAAAGCATCTTCGACATGAGCGTATTAGAGAGAATTATTTGCCGGAGCAGTTAGATCATCCGCAAAGTAGTCGCGGTTTTTGCATAATTGTTAGGCTATAGGTCTACATATATGAATTATATTACTCATTAGTTGCCTAATTACCATACTAGTTTTAGTGCTTCTTTCGCTTTTACAGATAAGATAGCCAAAAGATAAATTGAACGAAAGCTTTTTTTAGCAAAATTTATTTGATAACTAAAAATAGTTGATGTGGCTAATCAAAATACTGCTGATGAAGCTGCAAATATAATTGTGTCTTGGGACACAGATGATGATTGTTCAGATGAAGACGACATGCATTTTGCAGATAGTTTAGGTGAAGAAACTGCTGGTGACTGCTCAAATTTAGCTGTATCAGATGCTGAAAGCAGTGACAATAGTGACGATGAGAGCGACAGTGAACAAGCTAATCTCATGCTACCTCAAACTGCAACATTGTCATCTAACCAGGTGTTAGGAAGAAACGGTGCTTTGTGGGAACGTTTTTCATCAAGAGTTACCGGAAGAATCAGGGCACATAACATTTTTACTGCCTCTTCCGGTGTTCCAGGAGCAATTGCAAGAGGTATTGTGACCCCTTATGATGCTTGAAAGCATTTTATTCATGAAAGCATCCTGAGAAATATTGTCAAGTACACCAACGAGGAAGCGCAACGCAGAGGTGCTACTTCATTTTTGTTGGATTTGCAGAAACTGGAAGCTTTTATTGGTCTACAGTACGCACGAGGAATCTACGGAAAAGGCCATCCAGTTGCTTTTCTGTGGAGCAAAAGCTATGGCATTCCAATATTTTACGAAACAATGGGGCGCAATTTGTTTCTCGAAATTTTGAAATTTATGCGATTTGATGATAAGCCAAACAGAAACAAGCGAGGACCTGATATTGACAAGTTTGCACCGATAAGAGAAGTCTTTGAAAAGTTTACCTCACTGTGCCAAAGCAAATATGTGTGTGATTTTTCTCTCACTGTCGACGAACAACTTATGCCTTGTAAGTCACGGTGCTCTTTTATTACATTTATGCCCAACAAACCCGACAAATATGGGATAAAGTTTTGGGTAATTGTTGACGTAAATTCAAAGTATGTCTCCAATATTATACCTTATCTCGGAGCGCAAGAAAAAGATGAACGTGGTGGTGTGCCTCTTGCTGAGTCGGTTGTTATGAAGCTAGCGCAACATGTAACTGGAAAAGGATACAACATCACTTGCGATAACTTCTTCACCTCCTTGCAGTTAGCAAAAAGGCTTGCAAATGAAAAGATTTCCATTGTAGGAACAATGAGGAAAAATCGAAGAGAATTGTCAAAAAAAATGACAGAGGCAGAAAATGGAGGTCTACATTCAAGTCAGTTCTTTTGGAATAGCGACAGTGAAGGCCTCTTTGTAAAGTATCAACCAAAATCAAAGAAAACAGTATGCATGCTCAGTGTTTTTTTTAAGGCATTTTGAGGAACCGAAACGGTCTCTCAAAATTGTCCAGTGGTCTCTCAAAATCTGCTTCTGCAACAGTGTAAACAAATCTAAGTATGCTCAGAAACAATAGAAAAAAAATTAGCAGTCTTTCAAAATTGCTTAGAGGTTTCTCAAGCCAAACCTTAAAAAAAACACTGTGCATGCTATCAAGTATGCATCGATCACCGGATGTGGACCAAACTACGGTAAAGAAAAAGCCAGAGATCGTACTGTTCTACAAAAAAAACAAAGTTGGAGTCGATTGCTTTGACCAAATGGCGCGTCTGTACACCACACGATCTGCAACTCGAAGATGGCCTATGAGTGTTTGGGGAAATATGCTGGATATTGCTGCAATCAACGCTTGGATACTCTATAAAAAATCAACACGAAAACAAATTAGCCGACGAAAATTTATTCTTTGTCTTGTGGAAACACTCATCAACAGAATGGCAAACAATAGCGCGGACAGTGACCTCTCTCAATGTAGACCAAACAGCACTGCAACTCGGAAGCGTCGGCATTGTCATGGAGCAAATTGTAAGAATATGACTGTAACATTGTGCATGACTTGCAATCGTCCATCCTGCGGAAGGTGCTCACAAAATAACACAAGAGTTGTGTATGTAAAATGCAAACAGTGTGCTTCATCCCAGTAAAACATTACAGCTGCATTATCATCCGGTATTTTATTGACATCATTTTAGAATAAATACAATTTTCTGCATATTATTTGCATTTTCAGTGATTGTTGTTGGGCAAAAAAACACATAAAAACGCACTTAACAGATCAATTATAATGTTGAGTTGAAATCGACTCAATGGTAAGCGAAGGGGTAAAAAAATCGCGGTAAACCTAGTGTTAAGTAAAACCTCAACGGCAGCACAGAAAAGACGAAACACCAAGGCATGCTGTTTAATGCCGCACAATATTCATTAAAATTTTTGTTTCACAACTCAAAAATGCTAAATGCACAGTCATTGCTATAATGGTTTAAACTTTATTCAAATACTTGATTAGCTCGGCTATTTGTGTTGGCGTGTTGCCGTTGTTGAATTTGTTGGCATGTTTTCCTTATATAGAATAGAATTTGTCTAATTAATTATCTCTAAAAAATTAAAAATAATGACAAATCATGCAAAGTTAAAACGGTTTAACGACTAGCCGGTTTTTCTTTCGGTATTATTCCTGTTTATTTTCCGCATATCTTTTGGGTAGGTTGTTTGGAGTAGTTTTTAGAATTTTGTCCTTTTCTACCTCGTCATATTAACACTTTTTTTAGTTTAACTTTAAAGCAATTTTGTGTTCTGTTTTAAGCAATTTGATTCATACAATAGCGAATGCAAAGTTTGTTATGGGAAGAGGGACCGGTTGAGAGCCAAAGCACGATCACTATAATCTGTGATGCTTTTTTACAAAACAGAGGTGTATGGTACAACAAAAAAAGAGCCATTTTTAAAAATTGACTTAAAAATAAAAAAATTACAGTAAAATACCAATTATTCGAACTAATTAAGACCAAGGATGGTTTGGCTAACTGATTTTTCTTGGATAATCGAACAAAATACAATCTTGCAATAAAAAACATCATATTCACATATGGTCATGTATTGTACATTATGAGCACTATAGTAACCACTCGTTTTTCTTGTTTTAAGTTTATCCCTCTTTTTGTCGCTGCCAAGTTTCTCATTTTTTTAGAAGCAGAAGCTGTGTTGAACAACACACTCTGTTGTTTACACAATGCTATTTTGTTGTATTACCATCTTAGCAATGTTCGGATAATCTGCGTTTCGGATAATGGGCGTTTGAATAATTGACGTTCTACTGTAATTATTTATTTTAATATTGATTATTTTATTTTTATGCTCCTGACTTCCTGATTCACAGAAAATTGTCGGAGGCGCTATACCTAGAGCAACTGTCAAGTTATTACATTGACCTGCTTCCGAGGAAGCCAAGATATTGCTGTCGGATTAAAATTTTTATTCATTTTTTCAGATTATATTGAGAGGTATTATCAAAATTTAGGACTGCTTGCTAAGACCGCCAAAAAAGAAAAAATGCCGTAAAGTGTTCTTTCGAGGACACAAGAGAATGGCGAGAAAAGGCTTTGAACCGCGACGGTGTCGATCACGTTCGCCATCAATCACGGAACTATTAACTACTCCAGCACGCTGTTCACGATTCTAAAATTAAATCGAAGATCTTTTTTGCTGTTCACATATTTCAAGTCCTAATTTTCTTTTAATTGAAAATAATCTTTACTTTATTTCAACAATTTTAAGCTGTCATAGTGCTATTATGAACCTTTGACCATCAATCTTCATAGAAGTCTTTTAACCCTCAACCCTTCCCCTTCCGCCCATACGCCTATGGATTCTTAGTAGTCGTTAATTATACACTTTATTTGTAAAGCTATAGGACAGGGTTGGACAAACCTATACCTTGTTCAAGCTGCATATTATAAATCCAAACTTTTAGAGCCGCAACACAAAAATCTAGAAACAAGAATTTATTTACTCGTTTACTGATAAAAAAAAGGCCATTACTTGAGATTATCCTTAGATTTCCCCCTTTTCGTCCCAACTTTATAGTGTTCTCTGAAAGAAAAAAAAGGTCTTCACCTCAAATCAATCTCGCATTTCCCAATTCTTGTCCCAAAATTATGGCGTTCTCTACAAAAAAAAGGTCGTCGCATGAAATCATTCTCAGATTTTCCGTATAATTTTTCAAATTTTCAAAAGGTTCAAAGAGCCGCCAGCAAGGGTCCGAAGAGCCGCATACGGCTCGCGTGCCGCCGTTTGGCCACCCCTGCTATAGGAGCATGATCACATGTAAAAAGTTGTTTGTTTGGGGATTTTTTGCGCTATTGTTTATCACTGCAACAAGTGCAATAGCGTGACAGTGAGGATACAAGCGCCAATTTTTACATTTATAAATGGCCGTCGCAAAAATTCTCTTGAAGTTCGGTTTGAGGCAATTTTTTGCGAGTTGTCCTGGATTGTGCAACAAAAGCAAGATTGCTGAGCTAAGTTTGGTTGCTAAGTGTACAGATCATATGTGCTACACGGTACAGTACACTATTGCAAAAAATACTTTGTTTACATTCATGCAAAATATTTTGAAGCATTTCATTAGCTATCAGTCTATCGTTATTTTTATCACTTCTGTTTTAACGAATATTGCGTTTGTTTGTTATATTTTTTAATATATTTGCTTGAGGTAGCCGCGGTATAATTAATTTTTCAGATTTAACAATATACATTATGTTATTATACGTTAATAAACTTTTCTTCAAGATTTCTGTTGCATATTACCAATCACCATTGGCACAATCTAAATCAGGAGTGACCAATTACCAATCAAGGTCCAAGAACCAGATTTTTTACTGTGTTGCCGCAAACAGCCACATTTTTCACATGAACCTACAAGCCACACAAATGAACAACATTCACACATACCTTTGCTCGTTTAGTTTTATTATAAATTTCAGACATAACTGAGTACAATCTAATTAAATAAATACGCTTAAACTTTTAGAAAATTTTGCAAATCTTCATAGCCATGAGAAAACGAATCCCTTTTCAGGCATTCATAATGTGAGAACTTTGAGAAATTGACTTATATTATGAAGAGCTTTTCTGAAATTGGGCTTAAAAATTGCATTGAATATAGCTTACAAAAGATGCGTGAGCATTTATTTCCAACTACAAATTGAATTAACCATAATTTTTATCAATTTTTTGTTTGTAAAATATTTTAGTGGCGCCATGAATAAGTCATTAATGATGCAACTGTCAAACAATTGTTATCTTTGCAAAACAATTTTTATATTGTTTTTTTAACTTTTACAAACACACAAAATTTTACAATTCATTCTTTACGGGACATGACGAATCTAAATGCACCCGTCTGATCCCGTGTCAGTTTAAACTGAGAAGTAGTTTTATTATTTAAATAAAACAAAAATAAATAATCATAAAAATAAGCGATTTCATTAGCATCAATTCTTTCATCACGTGCACGTGCGACAACGTAATCGAACAAAAAAATCCACAAAATTGACTTTGACTTTAGGCGCTTTATCACATGTTTATCCAATGAACCACATGATTCTTGTAGCAGGTCAGAATACAGTTTAAATTGTATTATTATTATTGCAGATCAGTATTAAACTACAACCTGATAAGTATACTATTAAAAAAACGTGAAACAAATTAAAGAAATTTCGCAAAATTCCGCATAACATCAAAAGCGCGCAGCCTTTTTTACAGTGTAGACATGGAAGTTTAAATGATACTAAAACTTTTTATTTTATTTTAGTAGTTTAGTAAATACCTTTTTTATGTTTTTATTTAAATTTTAAAAACGAATAATACATTTTTGGTCTTTTTATCTAGGTTAATTTATGTTAATATAAGGGCCCGGAATTTTAATGTTGTAACGGGTCCGTATTTTCTAAGAACAGCCTTGATTGTTAAACAAGATCAACTCGCGATAATTCTTGATAAAATAAATATGTTATTTTTAGTGGTTAAATACAGTTGTTTCCTAAACTACTTGAAAACGTGGCAGTGTTTGGTTTTTATTTATTCTAATTGCTATCGTGCGTGAAGGTGGAATACCACCAAGAGGCTTCGGCACGCTGTATTTCTCATACCCGAATTTAAACGAACATAAACAAACTTGTTTTTCATCTTATACCGGTGTCCAACGTTTCTTTCAGCCTCAAACACCTTAAAAAATATATTTAGGTTAAGGACCGCTAAATTTTTAAGAATGACTCTGACTTGGAATTTTGCAAACTTTTTTAAAAATTTTGTTTAATTTCCAGTGCACTCGCGGTCGTCCTACAACTTTTCCACCGACGATTTTTTGGAAATCACCGCATTAATATCTTTCTGACTTGCAGAACAGCCGTTGAAGCGCTTTATCTATAGAAATAGTCATCTGATAGCTGATATATCAGCCTGCTATTAAAGATATGAATATGAATGCTGTCTAGTTAAAACTGTTTTTTTTTATGGAATATGACTATGGCTATGGTTATAATTTAAAAGTACATTCTAGAAATGTCAAGGAGAAAAAATAATTCAAAAAGCCATTTTTAAGGATGCAACAATATGATAAATGTTGAGGATAAGAAATAAACTAATATCTTGTCGCCAACGAGCCCATGATATATAACACTATGTGCGATCCATATCAAACGGCAAGCACAGAAGCTGTGCAGTTGTGAATTTCACTGACAATATAAGACCATTTTGCGAAAACTAAATTGTCGCTTTTTCTATTAATTGTTTTGAAGGACATCACGTGCCATTATTTCAACTTTGTAGCACCAAACAATTGCATAAATATGTCGAATAAGTTTTTTCGATTTTTAATGAAAAGTATGTCAAAATAAAAAAAAACATAACGTGATTAGTCTTTTTCTCTTTTTTTAAATTTAGTTTTTAACACAAAAAAAACATTAGAGAAAAACGTATTTTGATTTTTATTAATCAGTTTTATAATCATGTGAGTCGTGATAGCTCTGCTTAATAAAAGGACATCAACCAGCGAAGTTGGTCACAGCTTTTTCGTTTTTATTGTTTTGCAAGATAAGTTATTCTAAGTCTGAAAAATGTCAAATGAATTGTTATCATTGATTTCCACCAAACAAAATCGTAAGTTATTTCTATTAACCGAGTCAAGTATTATTAATTTTTATCTTTGTATTTTACTGTAGTCAAGTTTTTTTTAATGTAAAAGATTTTTTCCTCAAATATAAAATTAAGTAGAAGATATATATAAATTTTTTTAATAATATTCAGTAGATTGAAAAATAGTAAAGTAAAATTTAAAGTGGAAATAGTTTAATTTTATTTAGGAAAAAAAAAATTGTTATCGCTTTAAAGAGACAATTATAATTTGAAACCAGCAAGAAGAATGATAATTATTCAAAAAGCGTTTGTTCCCAAGTTATTCACAATTCTTCAATTCTATTTGCTGCAATTGAAGGGCTTACTTCTAAATGTACCTAAGTCACATATTGTCATTTTGAGAAAACGAGCTTTGAAGTTTTCAAAACCCTACTTCTACAATAAAAATTCGCTAAGATTTCAAATCTCTGTGCTATTCAAAAAGTGATTTTCTGAAAAGATTTTTTGTCAGAATATTTCTGGCGAGTAAACAAACAATTTTTTCAGCTTATCTCATTTTTTCGAAAATGTGACTTAGGTACTTTTAGAAATAGGGCCTTCAATTGCTTTTTTTTCCTTTATTTATGACAACAATAACGCATAATGTAGTTGCAAGACTGCAAAAAGTCCAACTAATGATGTTTGACACGAACTGTTGTTAGATTTTATCAATTTTTTAGCGACTTCTTTCTCAAATGTCAGCAATTCGACCATTATTCTGACAATTTTCTCGCTTCTATGCTGCGTCTTCGGCCTAATCGGAAATGTTGTGGTTATATTACTTATTACAGTTTTAAAAGAGTATTCCAAATCTACCAATAAGAGGTATGTTAATTATTTGTTTGAAATTCTGTTTAATAATTTTTTATAAAGATTAATCGATCTCAATCAGGTTTATCTCGGTCTAATAACCTTTTTATGAAATATTAGTATTTTTGTGCAAACAGGTTTTTTTATCGTAAAAATTGATGTTGCCAAGTGCGTACCTATAATTGTTTTTGGCAGATTTTGGTTTTAGTCATAACTGTCGTACTTTCAGCGTAAAATCCGCATTGTTATAACTCAGCTAGATTTTAAATTCTTGATGCGAATTATCTGCGGGTATTGTAAGTTTGTTTTGTTTTAGAGTTTTTACTATGATTGCATGCCTGAAAACGGGGTGCTTATTACACGTGGAAAAATACGGTAGCCAAAAAATAGCTAAAAAACAATTAAACCAGTGCTTCTTACTGAATTTACAAAAATGTTAAATTAAATTCTCGTGATTATTTAAAGATATATCCTTCAACTGGCCATTGCAAACCTCCTATTTCTTTTAACCGTACCATTTGAGGTGACCCAGGACATACGTAAAGAATGGATATTTCCGGAATGGATGTGTAAAGCTAAACAAACTATTTTATCTATCAATTTCTATGCATCGATAATGGTTTTAATGGTAAAAATAATAATTTAGTTTAATCTTTAAAACAATTTTTTTTGAAAAAATATAATTCAAATAAACCAAATTACATTATTCTTTAAAGTTTACTAAATGTTGAAATGATGCCTTGTATAAATTAAGACACTACATGTCAAAATGGTAAATAGAGTTTTTCAAATATCTCTTTTATAACTAAATTTCAAATTCATCATTTAATTTTATGATTTAAATTTTGTATATAATTATGTATCTATCTAAACAATACTGTTTTGAGAAAATATATGTTTTGATAAAAGAATATTTTACCAAAACTAATTTATATATTGCATATATATTTTTGATCATTTCAATTTAATAATTTTTTTGTTTAAAAAACATTAGAATTTAACTCTTCTTGTGCAAATTTCAAAAAGATATTTCAAAAAGTTTTTTTTAATGTTTTAGCAATTATTTTTAAATTAAATAAATAAGTTTTGCTTAAATTACGTCTCATCATTTTTCATTTAAAATTAGTATACTGAATAATAGTTGGTTGATTTTTTATAAATTAAATTATAAAGTTGGTTGATTTTCAATCATACTAGTTGGTTGATTTTTTATAAATTTTTATAAATTAAGTTGTAGGACGACCGCGAGTGCACTGGAAATTAAAAAAAATTTTTAAAAAAGTTTGCAAAATTCCAAGTCAGAGTCATTCTTAAAAATTTAGCGGTCCTTAACCTAAATATATTTTTTAAGGTGTTTGAGGCTGAAAGAAGCGTTGGACACCGGTATAAGATGAAAAACAAGTTTGTTTATGTTTGTTTAAATTCGGGTCTAAGAAATACAGCGTGCCGAAGCCTCTTGGTGGTATTCCACCTTCACGCACGATAGCAATTAGAATAAATAAAAACCAAACACTGCCACGTTTTCAAGTAGTTTAGGAAACAACTGTATTTAACCACTAAAAATAACATATTTATTTTATCAAGAATTATCGCGAGTTGATCTTGTTTAACAATCAAGGCTGTTCTTAGAAAATACGGACCCGTTACAACATTAAAATTCCGGGCCCTTATATTAACATAAATTAACCTAGATAAAAAGACCAAAAATGTATTATTCGTTTTTAAAATTTAAATAAAAACATAAAAAAGGTATTTACTAAACTACTAAAATAAAATAAAAAGTTTTAGTATCATTTAAACTTCCATGTCTACACTGTAAAAAAGGCTGCGCGCTTTTGATGTTATGCGGAATTTTGCGAAATTTCTTTAATTTGTTTCACGTTTTTTTAATAGTGTACTTATCAGGTTGTAGTTTAATACTGATCTGCAATAATAATAATACAATTTAAACTGTATTCTGACCTGCTACAAGAATCATGTGGTTCATTAGATAAACATGTGATAAAGCGCCTAAAGTCAAAGTCAATTTTGTGGATTTTTTTGTTCGATTACGTTGTCGCACGTGCACGTGATGAAAGAATTGATGCTAATGAAATCGCTTATTTTTATGATTATTTATTTTTGTTTTATTTAAATAATAAAACTACTTCTCAGTTTAAACTGACACGGGATCAGACGGGTGCATTTAGATTCGTCATGTCCCGTAAAGAATGAATTGTAAAATTTTGTGTGTTTGTAAAAGTTAAAAAACAATATAAAAATTGTTTTGCAAAGATAACAATTGTTTGACAGTTGCATCATTAATGACTTATTCATGGCGCCACTAAAATATTTTACAAACAAAAAATTGATAAAAATTATAGTTAATTCAATTTGTAGTTGGAAATAAATGCCCACGCATCTTTTGTAAGCTATATTCAATGCAATTTTTAAGGGCAATTTCAGAAAAGCTCTTCATAATATAAGTCAATTTCTCAAAGGTTCTCACATTATGAATGCCTGAAAAGGGATTCGTTTTCTCATGGCTATGAAGATTTGCAAAATTTTCTAAAAGTTTAAGCGTATTTATTTAATTAGATTGTACTCAGTTATGTCTGAAATTTATAATAAAACTGAACGAGCAAAGGTATGTGTGAATGTTGTTCATTTGTGTGGCTTGTAGGTTCATGTGAAAAATGTGGCTGTTTGCGGCAACACAGTAAAAAATCTGGTTCTTGGACCTTGATTGGTAATTGGTCACTCCCGATTTAGATTGTGCCAATGGTGATTGGTAATATGCAACAGAAATCTTGAAGAAAAGTTTATTAACGTATAATAACATAATGTATATTGTTAAATCTGAAAAATTAATTATACCGCGGCTACCTCAAGCAAATATATTAAAAAATATAACAAACAAACGCAATATTCGTTAAAACAGAAGTGATAAAAATAACGATAGACTGATAGCTAATGAAATGCTTCAAAATATTTTGCATGAATGTAAACAAAGTATTTTTTGCAATAGTGTACTGTACCGTGTAGCACATATGATCTGTACACTTAGCAACCAAACTTAGCTCAGCAATCTTGCTTTTGTTGCACAATCCAGGACAACTCGCAAAAAATTGCCTCAAACCGAACTTCAAGAGAATTTTTGCGACGGCCATTTATAAATGTAAAAATTGGCGCTTGTATCCTCACTGTCACGCTATTGCACTTGTTGCAGTGATAAACAATAGCGCAAAAAATCCCCAAACAAACAACTTTTTACATGTGATCATGCTCCTATAGCAGGGGTGGCCAAACGGCGGCACGCGAGCCGTATGCGGCTCTTCGGACCCTTGCTGGCGGCTCTTTGAACCTTTTGAAAATTTGAAAAATTATACGGAAAATCTGAGAATGATTTCATGCGACGACCTTTTTTTTGTAGAGAACGCCATAATTTTGGGACAAGAATTGGGAAATGCGAGATTGATTTGAGGTGAAGACCTTTTTTTTCTTTCAGAGAACACTATAAAGTTGGGACGAAAAGGGGGAAATCTAAGGATAATCTCAAGTAATAGCCATTTTTTTATCAGTAAACGAGTAAATAAATTCTTGTTTCTAGATTTTTGTGTTGCGGCTCTAAAAGTTTGGATTTATAATATGCAGCTTGAACAAGGTATAGGTTTGTCCAACCCTGTCCTATAGCTTTACAAATAAAGTGTATAATTAACGACTAATAAGAATCCATAGGCGTATGGGCGGAAGGGGAAGGGTTGAGGGTTAAAAGACTTCTATGAAGATTGATGGTCAAAGGTTCATAATAGCACTATGACAGCTTAAAATTGTTGAAATAAAGTAAAGATTATTTTCAATTAAAAGAAAATTAGGACTTGAAATATGTGAAGAGCAAAAAAGATCTTCGATTTAATTTTAGAATCGTGAACAGCGTGCTGGAGTAGTTAATAGTTCCGTGATTGATGGCGAACGTGATCGACACCGTCGCGGTTCAAAGCCTTTTCTCGCCATTCTCTTGTGTCCTCGAAAGAACACTTTACGGCATTTTTTCTTTTTTGGCGGTCTTAGCAAGCAGTCCTAAATTTTGATAATACCTCTCAATATAATCTGAAAAAATGAATAAAAATTTTAATCCGACAGCAATATCTTGGCTTCCTCGGAAGCAGGTCAATGTAATAACTTGACAGTTGCTCTAGGTATAGCGCCTCCGACAATTTTCTGTGAATCAGGAAGTCAGGAGCATAAAAATAAAATAATCAATATTAAAATAAATAATTACAGTAGAACGTCAATTATTCAAACGCCCATTATCCGAAACGCAGATTATCCGAACATTGCTAAGATGGTAATACAACAAAATAGCATTGTGTAAACAACAGAGTGTGTTGTTCAACACAGCTTCTGCTTCTAAAAAAATGAGAAACTTGGCAGCGACAAAAAGAGGGATAAACTTAAAACAAGAAAAACGAGTGGTTACTATAGTGCTCATAATGTACAATACGTGACCATATGTGAATATGATGTTTTTTATTGCAAGATTGTATTTTGTTCGATTATCCAAAAAAAATCAGTTATCCAAACCATCCTTGGTCTTAATTAGTTCGAATAATTGGTATTTTACTGTAATTTTTTTATTTTTAAGTCAATTTTTAAAAATGGCTCTTTTTTTGTTGTACCATACACCTCTGTTTTGTAAAAAAGCATCACAGATTATAGTGATCGTGCTTTGGCTCTCAACCGGTCCCTCTTCCCATAACAAACTTTGCATTCGCTATTGTATGAATCAAATTGCTTAAAACAGAACACAAAATTGCTTTAAAGTTAAACTAAAAAAAGTGTTAATATGACGAGGTAGAAAAGGACAAAATTCTAAAAACTACTCCAAACAACCTACCCAAAAGATATGCGGAAAATAAACAGGAATAATACCGAAAGAAAAACCGGCTAGTCGTTAAACCGTTTTAACTTTGCATGATTTGTCATTATTTTTAATTTTTTAGAGATAATTAATTAGACAAATTCTATTCTATATAAGGAAAACATGCCAACAAATTCAACAACGGCAACACGCCAACACAAATAGCCGAGCTAATCAAGTATTTGAATAAAGTTTAAACCATTATAGCAATGACTGTGCATTTAGCATTTTTGAGTTGTGAAACAAAAATTTTAATGAATATTGTGCGGCATTAAACAGCATGCCTTGGTGTTTCGTCTTTTCTGTGCTGCAGTTGAGGTTTTATTTTAAAGCGAATAGTTTAATGGTGAAACCATACAGAGCAAGCGCTTTCCAACATGTCAGAGATTCTTGCTTATTAATGTATAAAATGTAATCTTAGATTATTTAAAAAATAAATTTATTTTTTTTGAAATACTAAATTTGACTCTATTTTTGTAAAAATTTTCGGTTTTGGTCTCGAACCTTAGGTCTCAAAATTTGCCAGTTTCAGTCTCGGTCTTGGTCTAAAAAAAATTATCGGGTCTTGGATTCGGTCTCGGTCTAGACTTTTATGGTCTCGACTACATCATTATCTTCTAGCACTGTTAAATATTAACAATAAAAGTAATTTGGCACGCAGAAGCTTACACGATCCTATTGCATAGGTAACAAACTTTTTTTAGCTCTAGCTTTGCCATTATTTGTAAAGCAAAAAACTTAGCAAGCGCTTTTTTCTTTAAATCTAACTAAAATTACATTTTCTTAAAAGTTCTAGCCAAGTTTAAGTAAAATAAATTACGTAACAAAATTAATACCTATTACGGAGCAATTAATTTACACGTAGTTTCTTTTTTCAGGTGGCCAACAATTCTTTTACACATACCCGTCTGCTCCCATGTATGCTTAAACTGACCATCCCAAAAGGTCCCATATCAAACAGCAAATCAGTTAGAAAGTCAAGAAACTTGGTCGGCAGCTAAAAAATCCAGGTACATCTTTGAGCCATCTTACAAATTTTATTTGTTATTTTAAAAAATCTGGATATTTGTCTCAATATGTTTAATATATTTTTTGAATTTGTTTAAATGAACTAATATTAACTGTACGGACGCAGAAACATTTCATCAAGCAGAAAATTTTTTTTCATCAAAACTTTTTGTTAAAATTAACATAAATCTATACTATAAATAGGACACGAAGCTTGTTTGGTTTTGGCACAAAGTAACTAAATAAAGAATACTCATGCATAACTATCAGTTTAAACTGTCGTGGGATGATATGGCTTAATATTGTTGAATAAGAACATTTTGTAGGCTTACGAAGAAAACACTTTCAGGGTCATTTTTAGCAAGTATTTGACTTTTAAAAAAGTTATACAGTTTCAAAATTGTTTAAAATATCTTGTTTTTGTTTGCTTAGCATTGCATTTCTTTAAAAAAATGTTTTTTGTTGAGTTTATGTCAGCTGAGCCCTTTTTGCGGTGTTAAGCTTGTTTGTCAAACATGAAAACACGTGATCACCTCAATAGTTTAAACAAAAGATAACATGCTGTGGTGAAAAAAAGTGATTTCATTGCATCACTTCTTTCATCACATTCACATGCGCAACGTAATTGAGCAAAACAAATTGGCAAAATTGACTTTGACTATTAAGGCTCTATCTTATGTTTATTCTTATCAACCACATGAATCTTGCTGCGGAACGGAATAATTACTGCAGAGCTGTATTAAAACGCAACCTGATAAGTATAAGAGTAGATATGGAGGTTTAAATGAAGTCTAACAAAGAATCTAAATAAAATATTTGGTTCAAAAAATGTAACACATCTGTGCAGTAAAGTTAAATATGAATGTCATTAATCACAAAAGTATCATGTCTCAACTTTGACTCTAGCACAATTATACGCTCCAATGCGTATTAAATGTTGTTATTAAAAATATCAACTAAAGCACTTTCAAAAGATATTTCATTTTTTTAAATTTCCAGTGCAAGTAAGGAAAAATCTTTTTTTTGAAATATGTTTCAACGTGTGAACATATAGAGGTAATGGTTTAAAGTTGGCCAGAAACAGATTAAAAAAACAAACTAAACTACATCCATATTATTTTCGACACTGTTTAACGAACTTTGCAGTGCGGTGACCTCAAGGATAAAAAATAAAATATAAAATTTTAATTTTTGTTCACTTTATATCTTAACAGAATCGTACTGATGATTTAAAATTATTTTTCTAAAAGTAAAACAAAGACTCGAACCGTAGGTAATGCGAATATATTTCAATATATTTTCTCAACCCAAAGCAAGCATAAATTCGTTTGCAAAACAACTACTGTACATTTATTTCATTTAGCATACAGATAAAAACAAACGCTATGCAATTTTAACATTCTCAAGATGAATGATGATACGTACTTTGTAAATTAGTATTGTTTAAGTCAGAGTTTCCCAAACTGGTGTCCGCAATGACTACACAAAGGTTCTGCAACGATATGATTTTTTTTAGACTGCACAAGGGTTCTGCGACCTTGTTTGGGAAACAAAAATCATTAAGTCGGAGACTGATTCAAATATGGTCATCATAAGTGTTGGCCATTATCTTTCCTCTTTGAGTGAGCAGAAAATTGATGTGACTTGGTATTAAGAGCCGTGAAAAAAAGATTGACAAATAGAGGTCCGCAGCCCAAAAAATTTAGGAAACTCTGGTTTAAGTTAACTACATTTTAAAACTTTACACTTAGAGTCTGTGCGCTGAAAGCGGCGGTAATTTACTCGCGTTAGATACCTTTTTTCTGCCCTCTACCGGTTGCTTTTTAATCAATAGTTGTTTTTGCAAAACTTTACTTGTTACCAAATATTAATGCCGATAACTTATTTGTAAATTTAAATATTTTCTGGTTGCTGCATCATTAAATTAATTTAATTTAGTCCCCAGGCACTGATTTAAAATTTATAAATAAAATCAAAAAAATAACATTTTTCAGCAACCGCTTAAATGAAAGATTAGCTAATATATATATATAGGGTCATTTTTTATTTGAAATTGTTTGGAAAATTTTATTTAGTAGCTATTACCCTAATTAGCAATTGTGGATATTTTCTTCAATCGGCCAAAAAATTGATATGAAATTAAGTAGGCTTAAGTTTGTTACCGATTATATAAAATCATTTAAGTTCAAACTATTTCAAATATCTCAACTGAATGCTGGTAATTTTGGATGAGCTTTCATACTGTGCCAAGAATGGTTTTAAGTCCAACCGGTATCTACATTCATTTTTGTGTTTAAGTCAATAAAATAGCTATCCCTTCAACCTGTTCAATATGGCAAAAATATTCATTCATTTAATATTATTCTTGACCACCAGTAAAAAGTAGTCAAAAGTCAAGAAAAGAGGTACGTAGGAAAACGAGGCATAGAAAGAAGTAAAAAAAACACTAACACTGCTGAGCATGGCTTTGTCACCAAAACCATGAAAGAGAAAAGAAGAAAAAAATTTAATTAAATTGAATATTGATTGCAATCAAGTATATACATCCGAGCCATATGAAGAGAATGTTGTGTAATCATGGGTGGGAGAAACAACAAACTCTGTGAACAAAAGGGTCAAGACCCAAAAGGGGTCAGGCAGGAAAAGAAACCCACCAAAAGAAATCCTGCCGCGGGTCAAAAGGACCATTTCAAATGTATATGGTCGGCAAAAAACAAATAAAAAGACAAACAATTTTAAACTACACATTTAAATCGCTGTTAAATTTTGGGATTGGAGAGTCATCTGCAATCATTGCTTGACCGATAGTTGACAACTGGTTGATTATTTTCATTTGGTCTGCCTAATAAAACAAAAGACAAAAACCAAAGTAACTTTTTATTAAAAATATTTAATTTCTATTTAGCATTTAATCATAAATTATTGTAGCAAACTGTATCGCTTAATAATTAAGTTAACTCCGGTATTAATGGAGAAATAATCAATTACTCTCTATTTTTGCATGCAATTTTGTGAAATCTTTTGCAAAAAGATGCCAAAGTTTGCTTTTTATTTTTCAATGAGTTTGAAACTTTATTCCACAACATAGGACCGAGATAGAAAATCGATTTTTGATACAAAGATTTAAACAAAATTTAGGGATATATTTTGATTTGTTTTAAGTATTATAATTAGGCGTTGCTTTTGTTAATACATTTAAAATAAACTTGCATTTTAACCAATATTTTGCTCAAATCACAACACATTTATATCTTTAGATAGCATTTGATTTATGTTTGATATTTCAAATTTTGACATGATGTCGGTTGAAATTTCTTTTTAAACCAAAGGTTATTCTAATAAACTTATTACATAACTGTTGTAATTTTTTCACTAAACTTTTATTGCTGTAGCACCAATTTGTCATACAATATTGAAGATGGCTGTTAAAAAAAGAACGATATAAAGTCATAAGAGATTTTTAGTTTAAATGAGGCCTGATCCTTCTTGTTGTTCCAAGACAACAGCGAAGTTTAGACAAAAAATATTTCATATGTGGGCACCAAGGAAGATATTCATTTATGTAAACACCAAGAAATTTTAAAGAGCTGACTTGTTCAATTTATTATTTCTTATTACTAGATTTAGGTTTGTAAGTTGTGTGTTTGAATGTTTTGAACGAAATAACATGCATTTTGTTTTTGATGTATTTACTGACAATTTGTTGGCGATTAACTATTGATCAATGCGACTAAGCTCGTTATTACCTTATATATTAAAAAGTTTGTGAAAGTTTTTATGTTTAATAAATATAATTGTGTTATCAGCAAACATAATCTGTTTACTATTATAACAGCATGTGGTTTGAATAATTTTATTGTTTAATTAAAATAAAGCATTTTGTCGAAAGATTAAAATAAAACTTGTGTTGCTTGGTTAGACAAGTTGAAATATTTGAATCTTTTATTTTCTAAAGTTGTTATTTAGAATAAATCACAACCGCATAAATATTTAGCGAATTCGACATTTTGGCATTTTTACGACAGGGCTTGCTCTAAACTTTCAAATGTTCTCTATGTATTGGGATTAGGTCTTGCAAAAAAACGCAACTGAGCATGATCTTAAGTTATTACTTTTTTAAAAATAACTTTAGCTGTTACAGATCCCTAAAAGTATTAAAGCATTTCATACTTTTAGCAGTAAATACTTGAATCAGAAAAAACATCAATTATGTAAATAAGCGCTATAGATTCATATAACAAAATATGTTATTGTACTAACATGCAAAAAGACCTCATCGACATAAACAATGGAGAATATCATCTCTGATACATAAAAATAAAAGCTTTCAAATCAGCAATTAATGGCCAAAATATAATTTTGTAAAATAAAACTATCAATAAGATTATATTTTTAGACATCAAGGCTATCGTGCAGTCTATTTTGGTATGTATTTTTCCTTATATCAAGGATGGTGTTGAAAGTTATTTATTTAAGTCTTTTTTAATTTGGACAGTTCAATACGATAATTTTTGCTATATGAGTTTAGGATATCTATATTTAGCTCTCCTCAAAAATAATTACAATTGCTAATTTATCAATAATCATAAATACATAAAAAAAATTTAGTAAAGTCAGAAGTACTTTAGACGTTTCTTTATATCTTTTACATTGCCGGCTGGTGATCAAGCTAAAATATCTTTTATCTGATCATCCATAAAAGATTAAAAAACTATTTGTTTAAAAAACTAAAGTAAATTATCGAATTAACACAGCGTTTCTCAAACCTTTTTTTCTGCGACCCAAAATTGCTAAAAACAACGATTTGCAAATATGCCTGCAACCTAAATAAATTTGAATGAGCGCATATTTAAACAACACGAAATTGTTATGTATTTGTTAACAATCATTTTCCCTTAACAAGTCTTCGAAAAAGTAGCTCAATATGGTCTATAAACCAGAGGGGGAGCCCGCGGCACGCAAGAACTTTCATGTGGTTGGCGTGTGTTTGCAAAGCAAAGCCAGTACTAGTTTTTCATGACAAAAATTAAAAAATCAGAAACAGATTCTAGGTGATGACCATTTTTTTGTCTTTACCATAAATTTAGAATACAGTTTCTCCTATCCGCGAGTGTTAAAGGATCATGATTCGAGCAAACGTCTATAAAATTTGGGAAAAACTATTATGCAGACTGGAACAATTTTTAATTTTTGGATACGGCCCGCAAGTGCAATAAGGTGCTATAAACTAATAAACAAATAACGTAATATTGTCTGGGACAGGGGTCGGGAACCTTTTTGGGTAAGAGAACCATAAAGGCTAAATATTTTTAAATGTATTTCCATGAGAGCCAACAATGTTTCTCTAATTTTTAGTTGCATGTGTGTGAGCAGAAATTTGTTCGTGAGCAAACTTATTTTGATTTCTTGATTTTCGACTCAAAAACTTAGAGATTTCTAAAAAAAAAGGTCTTCACCTTGAATCTGACTTTGAAACTCGATTTTTGTCTTAAAATCGTAATCATCTCTTTAAAAAGGGTCTTCACTTTTAAAATTTTGTGTGCTCAGATCTTTTTCTTTTATGTGCGATAATTTATGCTTGGCAACAAAAGAGCCAGATGCTGTTATAAAAAAAGCCACATCTGGCTTGTGAGCCATAGGTTCTCGAACTCTGTTCTGGTATAACATAATGTAACAAGGTGTTTTTTTGACTATAAACCTGTAAAAGTTACTGACACAATTGAGAAGTGCTGTTATTCTACTTGTGGCATTCAAATTGTCTAAACTAATTGTACGTTAGGCTGAAAGTAATTGTAGATACAAGCTTTCACGACCCATTCGCATAGTCTTGGCAACCCACATTTGGGTCGCGACCCATGGTTTGAGAAACGCTAGATTAACATCTAGCTTATTATTTGAATGCAAAAAACTTTACTGTAGTAAAGCTGGAAAAATTTAGCAATACAGCACAAATGACTGAATAAAGGTATTTCCTATTATAGCTACTAATTAGTTCTAATTTGTTTCTACGTCCAATTTGAAAGGCGCCTAAATTCGTAAAAACCTAAAACAATTAAACAGTTTGGACATAATTTTAAGGCTCGTTTCTAAAGCCGACGTTATTTAGTGTATAATGGAAAACTTTTTTTTTGTCTAGTGATCTTTTCGGCTCAAAATGGTTTGGCGCAAAAAAGAAAAAAAAAAAAAAAATCTACATCGTAAAAAAAAGAAAAAATAATTAATTCTTATAAATCGTAGAAAAACAAAAGTCTCTCAAAAAATTCATGCTACTTGATCCTTTGACAATTTTAAAGTTGTGCATCTTGAATCCGTTTATTCTTCAATAACTTCGCATGCACGTTGTTCAGATTTCGGGTTGCTTCTTAAACAAAAGTTATAAAAATTTTAATAACGTAATTTGCATTGCCTAATTTTGAATCAACAGACAAATTTGCAACTGAACTTGTACTCAATCGAGGCTCAGTCACATTTGTTCTCTTCGCGGTGTAACCTCGCTTGCTGACAGTGAATAAGTTTATAAATAAACTTCTTCCTCGGGTAAGTCTTTTACAAATGGACAACTTTGTGCTTCTACAACAAATTCAAAAAAATTCTTTAATTTGAAATGCAGCCTGCGGTATTGAAGGCCTAGTTTTCATACACATTTATTTTTAATGGCATTATAGGTCTTGTTATTTGTCTACACATAATGATTTCTTTTCATATATTTTACTTTTATGTTATTCTATTCTGGATTCAAAGATGACATGTTTTTTGCAAATAATACAGCAAAAATTTTTTTTATAGGTTTTGGGCACATATAATAAAAAAGTAGATTAGAAAGTTTTAATTGGACTATCTACAAGAGGAAACGTTTAAAAATGTTTGGAGTCGAGTTTCTAAATATAAAGGATGCAATACCATAATTTGTTGTAGCTTGTTGACAAAAAACAATTGCAAAATGTTAAATCACTGAAACTCTGTAGAGAATTATTGGTTTTACAATTTCCGAGTATGTCTAAAAATTAAACAATACGGGGCTTAGTTCTAAATGTACTCGAGTCACGTAATGGCAGTTTTGAGAAAATGAGATTAAAAGTTTTCAAAAACCTCGGAAAATTAGAGCAATGATAGAAAAACTCTAAATGGTATTTTGTTATATTGCTTATGTATCTCTTCCTACCTCAACAATTTTTTTAGAATTTAATTATGACGTTTTAAAGAAAGAATTTAATAATAAAGTCTTGTTTTGCAAATTGATCGTAGGTACTTTTGTTTTAAATTCTAATTTACAAGTGTTTTTTCTACCAAATGGATAGTTTAGATTGGCAGAAAATGTCAACCGCATATAATAATAACGATAATATGCATTCTATTTTGTATAAAGTGACATATCAGAAAAGATTGTAGGATCTAAGGAAAGTCAATAATCACGTGATGAGAAGTTAATTTTCCCAAACTTTTCGTACCCAAATCAAGAAAACATTAAAAAAACATTTCAATAATCTTCTAGCGAAAAGCTAAATCTGTGTAAAGCTATTAAGTACAAATTATTTTTGAAAGTGTTTTTGAATGTCGATATGTAAGGTGATACTTTATGACTGCAACAGAATATTTTGCTGATAAATCATGAGGTTATTGACGCAAATCAAAAACCGCAAAAAAAATGATAGAATTTCCAATTAATTTGAAAATAATAATTATAATAATAATAATACAGATATATATAATGCAGGAAGAAGTTATTCAATAAGTTTTTCTGGAATGAAAAAGAAAGTTATTACTTTAATACTGTGCAATGCTTGCGTTACTTTTATATTATTAACCTAATTTATTCAACTTCTAAAGAGTCCTATTTCAAATTTTATTAAACAAAACTAAAAAAAAAAAAAATTGCTCAGCTGAGACTGTTCTGCAGTATGAGCCTTCAGACGAAACGCTTAATAAGTTATCAAGTTTTTATGGGAATTTTTAACATAAAACAACTGAACTTCCGTACTTTAAAAAAAATACATTAAGATTTCAAACTTTTGTGTCATTGAAAAGAACGCTTCCCTACATTATCCTGAATAGATTTTTTGTCAGAATATTTCTGGCAATTAAAAAAACAATTTTTTTCAGCTTATCTCATTTTTTTCAAAATGTGACTTATGTACTTTCAAAAATAGAAAATATTTGAATATTATCACATAGATTACTCGAATTACGGTAAATAATACAGCAAATTTACTTTAAAAAAATGTAAAAACGCATTGATGCAAATTTTCATGTAATCAATTTTTATGAACAGCTCAATGTACAAATATTCTAGTTTGTAAGCACAAGGACGTGAGTTCGATTTTTAGTCTGTTTTAAGGATTTTCTAGTTCCCTTGAGAAAGGACTTTGCAACAAATTTTTAAAAGAAATCACTTTCCTTATCTACAATGGTTATTACGGTTAAAAGAAAAAGAAGCCACGAGACCAATACGACTATACTAAGAAGAAGAATATAATGAATATTTTAGAATGTGCCACACAACGTGAAAAATTTTAATGTGGTAACATCGATTGAACTTCCATTACCTATCAACCTACTTTTGATTCCCAAAAATGTTTTATAAAGCCTTTGTGAAAAAAAATATAGGAAATCGGAAATATATTGTCGTCTAAATTTTACCTTTTTTTAGAGATTTTTTTTTAGAGATCAATTTGTTTTGAGACAGTAAAAAGTGGCCACTCCTAAAACGATAAACTTTTTTTTGGAGATCACACTTTTGGAACAGTAAATAGTGGCCCCTCCCTAAAACAATAAACGTCTTCTAGAGATCGCTTCGGCACTTTGCTTCGGACACTAAAAAGTGGCCTCTCTACTTTTGTTGCACCCAATCCCCCTTTTTGCAAGGCCATCACTGGCCACTACCCAACTAAATGTTTGCAGTGATGTCACGATGGATGTTTGTATTATAGACTACTACCCAAGAATATTTTCGTACAATTTGACGTGCAATAAGTCGTGTTTAAGCTTTTGGACATTATCATGTCTGTACAAAAAATGTTTCTATTTGATTTTTTTAGTTGCCACAACATAGGAGTACTAATATTAATAGGCTAATTGAAATTAAAAAAAAAGATAATAACTGTTTTTAATTTTTTCTGGGGCAAAACGGACACTATGACCGTTATGCCCCGAACCCAGAGCAAAATGGGCATGTAAGTAAAATATACATTTTTCTAAAATAAAATTATTATGCTGTTGTCACGGGTTTTAAAATATATTCATGAGATAGCAAATTATCAGAGCAAATATAATATTTTCTTTTGTTTATTTAATTCCAGCACCGGATCCGTTACGCCAATTTAAAATAACTATGACCGTTTTGCCCCGCCTTCCCATATATATACACTCAATGAAGCTTAATTAATCACTTTCAATAACTTCATTTGATGAATATTGATTAAAAAGTACTTCAAAGTATTTTTTTTAAACATTTATTAGTTTGTAAAAAAATAAGGTTTCCTTCTTGGACAAAATTGTGGATTTTTTTAGTGCAGCAATGCATGAAAAAAGATGCAAACCTTAATTTTTTATTTCCTTATGTCGGAGTAACTAGCTTTCTAAATACGAGCGTATATATATATTAAAAGAACAAAATTGTGTTAGCAGCGAGTTAAAAGAAGGTCGTGCGGGATGTACAATGCCGCACAAAATAGATAGTTTTGCAAGCAATTCAACAGGCCAGGCTCTAAACTGTTTTGTTTTTTCAGCGACTTGCCTTAAGGCGTTCAAATTACGTATCTGTGTAGTATATAAGAAGTTACTTTTGGCATATCCTCAGTTAGTCAACATTTAGACATCACTTATTCTCCTTCAGGAGGTGGACCTGAAAACACCAACATCAGGATTTTTTACGAACGCGAAACCCACCTTCGAGGAGTGCGTTAGGCCAATTGCCACCCATTGTGTACTATGTTTTTATACCCTTTCGCTATTGTATAAATCGCTTGTTTCCATTGCTTTGTGCCAAGTTCTCTATCTTGGGCCATAAGCAATTCACTCGTATCCGGTTCTCTACCCGGTAATATGTGTTTATCAGTTTGCATTAACCGTTTACAATCGTCCCTTGTCGCAATGATTGCATGCATTTATGTACTATTCATGCTCCTGATGAGCCCCATAAGGGCGAAACAGGGCCTTGTCAAGCGTTATGTCATATTCGTACATTGCAAAATACAAGACTTTCTATTGTAGCTGAGTTTGGACAATCAGACGGTAACCAGGCTTTGTCCAATCCGAAATTGTAATATAAATTAAAAGAACAAAATTGTGTTAGCAGCGAGTTAAAAGAAGGCCGTGCGGGATGTACAATGCCGCACAAAATAGCTAATTTTGCATGATCCTGGTTTCGCATGGTGCATAGTTCAGATCAGTTTTTGCTTTGACTTTTGATATTCAGTTTTTGTCAGAAAAATCTGAATATGTATTACTGTGCTTCTTTTTGAAACATCTGTAACCGCTTTGCTTTATTTTTACTTCTAATTCATTTTTTATTTATGTTTTTGAATGTCCGTTAAATCTCTACCTCATATTTTTAAACTGTTTTGTGTTCAGATCATGTAATTAAAAATAAATTTGCTTTATGCTGTGTAAATCGGGTGTTCCCATAAAAGTAAGACACTTTTTGACAAACATTATTTTCAAAAACGAACAAAACCAAATTCAATGAAATGTTTCACGCAGCAGCCTATATATATAACAAAAATTTTTTCAAAATAGTTTAAAATTTGTTTTTTTAGCAAGTGAGTAATAGTAGGCTAAACTAAGCAAAGCATGTCAAAAAATATCAGAGTAAACCATTTAATCTCGGTTGCTGGTTTACTATGCAAAAGTTGTTGCGTCATAACCTTCCGTTGTTACATCGTAGTTGCCTGTGTTTATACTAGAAAGTGCTTTTGATAAAAACATCGCAGTTCGAAAAGTGGACAACTGAACATTAAGAACTACTTTAAAGCGGGCCGTTTAGTGAAATTAATAAACTTATCATCAAAAATTGTTTTAAAAAAAAAGGTTGAGGTGGAGAAAGAATTCTGAAGGAATTTCCAGGCAAGAAGTGGAATTGTGCTTTTCTGTATTGACTAATTGCCAAACTACACGCAATAGAGAAAGTAGAACGTAAGTGTAGCAGTAAAAGACGCAAAGCAGCATGTTGAGAGAAAAACAAAATGCTTGTAGAGAAACTGATTCATTCCCAAGAGGAAAATCTAGGTACCCACAAATCTATTAGAAAAACGGCAAGCAATCCGCAATTAAGCAAGTCGCCTGTTAATAAAATGACCAAAAAAATGCAGCTGAAAACCTTAAAAAGAATATTAGTTTAAAGAAAAATCAAAATGTTAGATAAAAAATAAGAAAATATTAGACTCTTTTGTATGTTGACCAACGTTCCTTTTAATTTTTAGCTATATGGGTGCGCAGATATTTGCTCGTGAGGAAACTTTGCTCTTTTTTTGTTAAACGAAACTTATATTATTGATAAAGGATTTCTCAATTTTTGTCTCCCAAAAAAATAGTGACCTTAAAAAAAGGTTTGTACTTGTAAAATCTTGTGCGCGTAGATCTTTTTTTTATTTGTGCGCTAGTTTTAGCACACATGCGCTCGTGTATTAGTAATGGGGTGATTACGTGACAAATGCAATCGACGGCAATTATGCTTACTCAAAATTTGAAAATAATCGATTACGATTGCTTACCCAATCTGCAATTACGATTACGAATACTCAAAGTGATCATGTCCTTTTCGAGTGCTAGAACAGAAATTCTGAAACGCATGGGAAGAATAATTTTTTCGTTAACCAGTATCATGATTATAATAAATTACGTTCGTTCATGCAATCGTAATTGATTACATAGAAAAAAGCTTAGATGTAATCATAATCATAATCGAATACATTGACAAAAACTTAGATGTAATCGATTACTTTGAGCTAGAAGTCAAGCACGGAAACCCCATTGTGACGTCATACTTTTAAGTTCAAATTTTATTTTATTAAAATATGCACATATAGTAATGCGGATTTTGCAGAATTAATACAGTAGAACAATTTGGAGCGCACACAACCAGATTGGTATTATCGAAACAAAGAACCAAAATTATTTTCACAAAATCATTCAGTCTTAATCTGTTCCTCTGCTGTTGATGACCAATTTTCTTTTTTTTAACTGAATACATCCAGTACAGTTAAAAACAAAAATTCCACTATCCATCTGGTAGGGTAGCAATAATGCTTGCTTTTAATTGTTGAAAAATATTTTGGTTTGAATCCTTTATCAAGATGTACGCAAATACCCCTTCCTTTTTAACTCTTGCTCTTATTTTTACATCTTCTTTTAAATTTAACAACGCTTTGGTCTTTTGAAAATTTCTTCTTCTGGTTTATAATTTTGTAGGTTTATAAACCAGAGTGGATAATCCATCTCCAAAAGATCTTCCAATCTTCTGCCAAAGTCTGCATGAAGACCGTCAAGATGAGCAATGCATGCAGTAATGCATTCTGATGTAGGATCATTTTCTCAAATTGTGTTTTTTAATATTTTAGTTTCTAGATCTAACCTTTTATCTGCTGAGCGCAGGTAAACAAGTCTGATTTTTTTTATCTTGCAGCTCGCAGTTCCGCATATTTACTGTTTTGAAGATATGACTAAGGTAGTATATTTTTGATTTTATCTTAGTATTCTCAAGTTTTTCCAGAATTTTCTGAGCTTTGCCAGCTTGTTTTCCGCATTTACAATTAACCATATGGGACTTGAACTTGACAAAGTTGATCACTTGCTCTCACAAAATCACAAATCTTTCAAGGCTGAGGCCTTTTGGCAACCATCTCACCTGAGGGTGAGGCAACAGTTCTTTAACGTTTTAGTTTTAAAGAATTACATAAACACCCCATCATTCCATGAGTTTGTTTGTTTTTTAATTAATTGCTTGTTTGACAACATACTTTGCCAAATACAAGGCCAGTTATAATGTTGAGCAGAAAACATTAAAGAAATTAGCTGATCAGACACCAATCGAACACTAAAGAAAAAGCATTGCTGTGATCTTGAGCTAATTTCATAATTTTCTTACGTAAATGCACTTTCAATAAAATTTAATATTGCAATGTTTATAATTTTCAGGAATGTTTTATCTTCATATAAAATCTTCAATTTTTTTCTTCTTTCCTGATCAGAAAAATTAATATAATTTCTTGCGTGCTTGCTATCAAAGTGACACTTCAAGTTATAATCTTTTAGAACTGCAAAACTTTGTTGGCAAATGACACAAATTGCCTTACCATTAAGTTCAGTAAAAAAATATTTTGTTTTCCAGTTTTCATTAAAAACACGACATTCATCTATTACTTTTCACTTTTTAGATTTACTTGTTTCACTCATTGCTGTTTGAGGGGTACACAAACAAAAAAGTAAAATTATTTAAAAGTCCAGAATTATTATTAATTATACTCGTAAATGCAAACAAAATTAATCAAAGTAACGCAATTCCATTACGAACACACGTCACACGTGCCAAGTTGCTAGTAGCTAACTAACTGAACCTACTGAAGCAAATTCAAGGTTACCAAAGGTTTTTGTTATTCTTAACAAATTCTAATATCAAAAATAACAAATTCAATGAAAAAGTAACAATTTTTAAAAATTACTACTAAAATGAGATATTATTAATTATTATTAACTACCTAAAGTAAATCTTTAAATTCTTTTTATATTAAAAATTTTTTCGTTGTTAATTTAAGAAAAATCTCTTGTTTAATACGTGTTGAGGCATCTCAATCTGACTGCAACGCTTCAATTCTATTGATAATTCTTGCATTAATGCTGTACAGTTATTAGTAATTGACTCCTAAATTTTTCAGATTGGCGCTGTTGCATTTCTTAATGCATACGTATTTAGGGAACATCATTTAGGTTTAGATCACTTTAATTTGTAACAAACAACTAAGTACACAGTTTTGTTGATACAATCAGATCCATCGTCCCTTGTGAAAAGTCGGGAAAAGGAAAATGAAGGTCACAGGCCAAATATTCGAGTGACTAGTTTAAAATCTTTACTAACCATTTAAAAAACATTATTTAGGTTAATAACCATTGTTTTTAGATACTGTGGGATTAAACCTCTTGTTTTTTCTTATGTGTTAAGCAAATGTTGGTTGTACAATATGTATTTACTCGCATATGTTATGAAGCATATGAAACAAACAAATTTTTGCCAACCATATAATTTATAATAATTATCCTTTTTTGCTGCTTTTTAAAAAAACCTCGCTGGCCGCATAGATGCCTTTGGCGGGCCGCATTTGGTCCGCGGGACGGACTTTGCCCATTCCTGGTGTAATGGTTACCCACTCTGTTTTTTTTAATATTTCGAAAAGGTTTATGCAAAATTTTTAAATTCACATTCTCCATTTAGTCATCATGTTTATAATATAAAAATTTTATAATTTGGCCATGACTTTAAACTTTTTATCTAGAAATTATAAAACATTATCAACTCTTAACTTGAACCATCTTTGAAAATAAATCCTGTCTATAAAACTTTTATGTATCACTTTATTTTAAACTAATAACTAATTTTGAAAGCGAAATTTACAAAGCTTTGCTAATTAGAAAACTGAACAATTGACATTTTTTTGCAATTGGATCGCGGTTTCTGTTATTGGGACTCTGGGTGTTGTATCGGCTTTGCGGTTGTTATTTTGTACTTGTATTTTTAACCCGTTAAGTGCGCATGACGTATATATCCGTCACAGCCAGACGCTCTCTCAGTTCGTATGACGGATATATACGTCTTGATCGTCGCAGCTTTTCACAGCGCGGATTATTTCGCCTCTCGCATTAGCTATTGTTTCGGTGAAAATCGGAAAACATTGTTTGCAACAAAAACCGAGCTCCTGCCACAAATATCATTGTTTCATTTTTTGCTTTTATCAAAATCAAAAAAATTTTTTTTAGAGTTTGAATTAAATACTTTGTGTCTCGTGGTTGTGCTTATAATTTAACCTTAGCGTGCAATCTGAGAGAATTTAGCAAAAATGTTAGATTGTGGAAAGCGTTCTCAAAATTTTAGTTATTATAAATAAAATTTGGCGTTTATTTTCTTGCGTTTGCAGTAATACCTTCATTCAGGTCAGATGTGTTTTTTTGTACACTCAACAATAAAAGTATTTATACCACTTCTAAAATAAAATTCAGTTATTTGTCGGTTGTATAATTCCAAAGTAAACTCTTTTGCATTACTTTCAGTTTTCCTCATATATTTGTAAAAGTATTTAGTCTGTATATAAGTGGAACGACCAAACGAATTTCTTCAAGTCTCAGAGGACAAATTTTTATCACTAAGGGTTCGTTACAGGAGTATTCTTTATTTTAATGACTTTTTTACTTCTTTCCGCGCTTAAGCGCTAAGCCAAGCAAAAAATCAAGAAAATAGAAAATATTCCAGCCAACGCTCGTAGTGGAAACGAGCTCTAATTCTTGATGTCGATAATGATTCATCCTTACTTGAGAGCTCGGAAAATAAAAGCGCTGACGAAGGCTATTTAACCTATTCTTCTCAAGCTTTTTCAAGCAATTGACTCCTTAACGTAGGCTTCAGAAGACCACCAAAGTTTGACAATTGATAATTTGAAAACTACTTAAGGTGTTGTTTTGAAATTTAAACAGAGTAAAAGTCATTTATTTAGTTTTTGTTAAGACTAAAAAGTTTTTCAAACTTTATTTGAAAAAGTATGTAAAATTGGACTTTAGCAAGGTTGGTTGTTTAAAAAGGATCTCAGATGATTGGATGTTTAAAAAAACTGATAAATGATCCGTTGAAGATGGACGGAGGCATCCAGTGACTACGCGTGAAGTGTCATTCAAAACACTATTTATAAAGCAAGTAAGAACGCTGCAACAACAAACCGGATTCCAGTACTCAAGATAGCAGTCGAATAGACCACAAATAGACAACTGTATGTGGTGTTTTGCACCAGCACCCGCCCTGAGCCCGCAAGTCGCCTCAGCAGCGGAATACGCGAAGAAACTTTTTCGCAATGAAAAACGGTGATAATGGAACGTGAGTGATCTGTCTAGTTTTACCCCAGGATAAATCTGAACCGGACAGAATGGTAAAAGTTGGTTATTCTAAATTTTTAGCTCACATTTTTTTCATAATCCGGTTATGGTGGAAAGTAGATTATACCTATAGATGTTAAAAAAGAATAAGTCTTGATTGATTTCGGAGAAACACTGTTTCTCTGACACACGAGACTGTTTTGCTTGCTGTCGCCGTCAGTAAGGGTAAAACGTCTTTGTTTGGAAACAATTTTCGAACAAGTTCCATAATCATTTAAACCATGTACTTTCCTGCAGAAATCTCAGCAGCTTGCAGTTGAAGCCAATTTTGGAATAGCAGAGCGGCAAATATGGCACCAGCTTTCTTCTTAGCTTCAAGAAAATCTTCGATGTTTTGTATCAACAGAACGACTTAATTCACAGTTGACCTTTCTGCGTCAAACCCAGTCTGTTCTCCAGAAAGCAATAGATTAATTGGTTCGATGCAGACATAGGTAAATGTCTCGAATTTATTGCAGAGAACACAAAGCAAATATATTTGTTAATAACTCTTTCTTCGTCTCTTGGATCGCGAGCACAAGCGATCTTCCGTAGATTTTGGAAATTTGTAGTTGACGCAAGCAGAAAGAAAGAAAGTTATTGTAATCAAGACTTCAAAACAACTCTTGCATGGATTATAAGCTATGAGCAGATACAACCAGGGATCCAGAGTTTTACTGGGTTTTGCTTGGAATTTATTGTTTTTATGTAAAACAATCAGATTAAAATATCATGAAGTTTAACAAATCCTGTTAAATCTTTTCCAAAAAGTTACTTCAGTTCAAAATATAAAATTTCGATGCATTAAAAATTATGAATATTTTGTTAAAAGCCCCCGCCATCTATTGCGAGTAATTTTTTTTTGGTGAAACTAACTCGGAATCCTCCCTACAAGTTTCTTTTTTATTTCATCCTAGCGTTGTAGGGGGATTCCGGGTTAGTTTCATCAAAAAAAAATTATTTACTATAGATGGTGGGGCGATAAAAATTACTCGCAATAGATGGCGGGAGCTTTCTACAAAAGATCCAAAATTATTTGTTGGAATTAAAATAAATGTCGTTTATAATTTAAAAAAACGGGTTTATTACTTATAATCTGGAAACTCTCCTTGAATAATTGCGCAAAATTTCGATACTCTACAAGCAATTCTTCCTTGTAAAAGTAACAAAAAAACATTTTATTGCATAAAACTCTGGATTTCGTTGTTGCTAATACTTAAGAATGCGGAGTTTTGTTGTTGCAAAAATAATTGTTGTTTTTAAAAGTCAAAAAAACCGTGTTATTACTAAAACTCTGAAAACTCACCCTTACTAAGCATTCAAAATTTCGATGCTTTAAAAACAATTTAAAAGTAACAAAAAAACGTGTTATTAAATAAAACACTAGATTTTGCTGTTGCTAAATACGTGAGAATGACGAATTTCATTGTTGCAAAAATAATTGTTGTTTTTAAAAATAAAAAACTGTGTTATTACTAAAACTCTGGAAACTCACCCTTACTAAGCATTCAAAATTTCGATGCTGTAGAAACAATTTAAAAGTAACAAAAAAACGTGTTATTAAATAAAACACTGGATTTTGTTGTTGCCAATTACGTGAGAATGCGAAATTTCATTGTTGCAAAAATAATTGTTGTTTTTAAAAATCAAAAAATCGTGATATTACTAAAATCCGGGAAAGTTATTTGTTATCTTTGTATGGCACAAAATAATGTTATTCTTATTTTGTCAGTTTAGTTGGTAGGAAATAAAAAGTTCTTTTCGAACTTCAAGAATAGACCTTTTTTTGGTCTCTATTTGATATTTGAAATAAATTTATTAAACAGTGTGCAATAAGAAAGAAAATTTTTCAGAGGAAAGAAATCACTTGATTAAACATAAGATTTTAGTGGGGTGTTTCTAGACGTTTTTCGACCTGTGGCACATTTTGGGACTTTTTCAAAATTCGCGACACACTTGGACAAAAGTTCTTGATTTTCGTTCCTAAAACTAATGTACTCTAAAAAAAGTCTTTACCTTGAATCTGTCTCGAATTTCTTGTATTTTGTCCTCAAAAGCATTGTTCTCGAAAAAAGGTCGCAGAGCAATGGATTAATGTTTTTCAAAAACTTTCGCTGCACACTTAAAAGTCTCTACGGCACACAGGTCGAAAAATACTGCTTTAGTACGTCATAAATCTATAAAAGTTGGAACCCCTGCTTTATTTTAATTCAATCGTATAAAACATATTGTTTTCATTCTATATCTTCGGTTTGCACGGCTGACATTTGAAAACTATAAACTTTTGTCACAATATTTCCAAACTTTGCTTTGGTTCCATTTGCTTTAGTACGTCATAAATCTATAAAAGTTGGAACCCCTGCTTTATTTTAATTCAATCGTATAAAACATATTGTTTTCATTCTATATCTTCGGTTTGCACGGCTGACATTTGAAAACTATAAACTTTTGTCACAATATTTCCAAACAAGTAAACTTATACATAAAGAATACACTGGATTTTTTGGAGTGAGAAAAATTTTAACATAAAAACGGTCTATTATTTTAAATGCAAAGTGAAAAGCAATTATAAAAAGTCAGGTGCTGTTTAATTGTCTGAAGGCGTAAACATCAGGCCTAACATGTGCAGTAGTTTGTTTAATTTTCTCTCACATAAATAAATAGTTACAAGAATGTTCAATAAAAGAAGCTCATTATAAGAATTGAATTTTGCCCGTTCGATCGATATTCAAGCTACCTTTGTTGTAGTCAAACAACAATTGTTTTTTCTAACAGAAAGTAAATGTTTAAGCTGTTTCCAAGCAATCGCCAAAGAAAATTTGATTTTACATAAAATAAGTTCTTCATCGCCTCAGGAATGTCGACGTTAATAAAAGTGTGAAGTAGAAATTTCACGCTTTGCTGCGCTAGGAAGCAAAAATATAAATATTTACTGAAAAACTTCTATATTACCCGTTAATTCCTGCTCGGACCTACCTAAAAATAGTACCGTCTTATTTAGCAATTCAAATTAGGAAAAGTCAAGAAATCCCAGAATACTATCTAAAAAATGAATTACAACGTTTTTGCAAAGGTTGCGCCTCAAAAACCCGGCCGTTGAGAAGAATAGGGTTAACACAATGATGAAGAAATTTATCACACAGTTTTAATATATTGATTGTGCAAGTTTGTTTATTTTTGCGCTTTCTTTTTTTTCTATTTTGTTTGGATTTGTATTTCGCTTTAAATTAAAATCAATTTGTCGCATTTTTATTTTGTGATTTGTATATTTCAGTATAAGTAATTTTTTCCAAAGCGCTTTATTAAAAAAAAACGCAGCAAGATGATTCGACGTCCGGGACTTTCCCGCGAAGCTCGAAACCAGGGTTGCGGAGTCGGAGTCGGAGTCGGTCGGAGTTGGAGGTTTTAGGAAGGAGTCGGAGTCGGACTGTTAAGAGGACTAGGAGCCAGATTCGGATAAAATATTCCGACTCCGACTCCTCATGTCCAATTTCTTTACATATTAGTGATGTTAATCGCGCAACTTACGCGGCCGCTTGCGCCAGTGGAGTGCAGTGCAGTAATCTTTTTAAGAGAACCTTGCCGCGTATTGCGCGACACAGCCCGCGACTCATAAAAAGTTTACGTTTTAATTTGTAAGCAAATAGTATTTTGCGTAATGCTATGCTCGGGCAGCCGATTTAGTTGCTTCTCTTTCTTTAATCGAATGACAGGAAGTAAATGCCAGCTGCATAATCAATTACTACCCTAAGCAGCCTTTTTCTATAGTATAGTGGTACCTTTACATACGAGTTTAATTGGTTCCGGGACCGAGCTCGTACCTCAATTTACTCGTATGACAAAGCCAATTTTCCCATTAAAATGAATGTAAATGCCATTAATCCGTTTCAGCCTCCGAAATGCCTCCATTTTTTATTTTTGACGTGTCTATAAATAAGCACTTCCTCCAACAGAAGCGAGTGTTGAATGTCTGTTTTCATCATTCAGGCTCATCAGAACGCACCAAAGGGTTGCAATGAAGGAGAAACTCACAGTACCAACTTTATTTTTATTAATAAATTATTAAATTAAAATTTTTGAAAATTAAAAACTTATTGTTCTTGCTCTATTCTTTCAAAGAAGTATCAACCAAAGTTTAGAACCAAGGTGAATTTTTTAATAATCTCCTAATATGAATGTCAATAAACGGCAGGGAACTAGCATGTTCAGTCTCGTACAAAATTACAATAATTAAAATATTCATGAGATAGAAACTACAGACTCCCTTTTATTTTGTTTATAAAATCCGACAAAATTCACATATGTATTCTTACTATCAATATATAACCATGAATTACTGTGAAGATGGACTCCATGCCATCAAACTAATGGCTAAAGTTTATTTGAGAGAAATAAGTATGAACTTATAATTGGTATGGAAATGTCAACATTTTTTTCTGGAGTTTTTTTATATGTAGTGGGTGATTTAGGAAAATTCTAAAATTAGTGGCATTTTATTGTTTTTCTTGTAGTCTATAGTTGTGGGTTTTAAATTTTTAATTCTTTTACATATGGTTTTTTGTTTCTTTTGCTTTTATAAAATTTTTGTTTTCAAATTTTTATTGTTAATAAATTCCATAGTTATTATTTATATTTGTAAAAATTTTTACAATTATAAAATATTCATATTTACGTTTTAACCTCATTACCCACGGATAAAAACGAAACTAAGCCACCTAAACACAAGAAGCACCAGACTCGAGTTTTCATCTTGTTAAAGTTCGTCAGTGATGCATAACTTATTGAGTTTCGAACCGACTAGATGTAGTCCTACACGCGGGAGACAACACTCAGGGTCTAGTCCTACACCCAGGCCCCACACAAGTCGTTACTTGTATTAACATTAAGGTTTGTCGTGGGTTCGATTTACCATGGAAAAAATAATAACTGTAAAACAAACTAGAGGTAACATTATGATTATCCATAAAATACTTTGATGTTCAGAAAATGTGATAAGCATAAAGTATAAAACACATATTTAGTTTCGAGTTATGTATGCCATTTCAAGTTAGTTTTCTAACTGTGATTTGTATTAATGTTTCATTCAAACACAGTATGAAATAATTAATGGGTTGTGTATATAATATAATTACATATACGTATTTATCAAAACATAAATATAACAAAAAAAACATGTTGTACTAAAATAGTCCCAACAGACTGTTTCGCCTGTGAAACTCATAAGGGAACACAACAATTAAAAAAAGCAATATTATTTACGTTGAAACAAATAAAATAAGCAAAAATTAAAAGTTAAAATAAATTTTTAGGCTTCAGATGAAAACTCGCATTTTAGAAAAATAGCGCTACCAAAAGTTTGGGTTCAAACAATTATTTTACTCAAGCTAGTGGTTGATTAATTATTAAATAATTACTTTTGTGACGATATATTAAAAGAAAACATGCTGTAATGTTGCGCATACTCGTACTTGGCCAAGCTGCCAAAAAGTTTAAAGTGTAGAAAAGTTTATAGATCATTAGTTTAGAGCAAGTGTTATAAAAAAATTTTTTTATACTGCATAAAACAATAGTATGAATCATTCGTTAAGAGAGAGTGTTATAAAAAGATTCTTTTATAATACTTTCTTTTAACTAATGATCCATAAACTTTTTTACGCTTTACCGGTAATCTTTTCGGCACCTCGGTCAAGTTTCAGAATACATCTAGACGCAACATTACAGCATGTTTTCTTTTAATATCTCGTGACAAAAGTAATTATTTGCTAATCAATCACTTACTTTAGTAAAATAATTGTTTAAACCCAAACTTTTAATTGCGTTATTTTTCTAAGATGCAGATTTTCATCTGAAGCGTAAAAATTTTTTTAGCTGTGTCCTCTGATGAGCCTTACAGGTGAAACAGTTTGTTGGGACTATTTTAATAAAAAAATTTTTTAATATTTGTGTTTTGATAATCAGGAATAATTGTTCTGACTATTGAAGCCATTGAGCACTCTTCTGAAGAGCACCAGTAATTTGCAGTTATACATGTACAGTATATATACTCATAGATATAATTTTTTAAAGTAAATATCTTTTTATTTATTTAAAAAACCTGACTTATTTTGTGTAACTGTCAACTCAAAAGGATGATTTTGCTTAGTTAAATCTAATTTAACATAAATAATTTGCCCATACTAGGGAGTCAGAGTCGGAGTCGGAGTCGGAGTCGTAGTCGTAGTCGTAGTCAAAGTTAAAGTCGGAAATTGGAGTCGGAGTCGGAGTCGGCATTTTAAAAATTTCAGGAGTCGGAGTCGGATCATAATTTTCCGACTCCGCAACCATGCTCGCAACAGCAATTATAATCGATCAAGACGGGAAAAACAGCGAGACGCGAAATTAAATACGCATTGTAACTCAGATAACGAAAATTTAATTCTGCACTTAACGGGTTAATCAATTATTTACCAATTTCCCTTTATGACAACCTTCTGCGACCATTTTGATTATTAACTACGTAATCAGGTCATTGAGATGGGTCTTTAAATTTGATTGCAAAATTTCTTTACATTTTATTCATCTCAAGAGAATTATTTGTTATTTGTTAAATTCTTGTTCCTTCAAATGAACTTTAAATTTATCATATTGGGAACTTAAAAGGGAGAATGGCAAGATGGGTTTGCGTTAACAAAGTCAAAACAGCTAAATACGTGGCGTTGAAATAATGTAGTTGTTTATCTGTAAGCTCCGCACTGGATTCGAATCAAGCCCGAAATTTTTTCCAAACTTAGGCCCGAACCCGGCCCGACTTACAACTCTGACACAAAAAAACCAAAGATGAACATTAAAAACTACATTCAGTTATTTGATAATAAACTATTGTACTTCCCAATTGTAGGCAATTTTGTCCAAAAAACGATTCGGTGTTCAACAAGATGGTGCTCTTTTTCTACAAGCAAGATAACCTAGCCCTGTCTTAAAGAAATTACACTTCAATTTATTAAGAAAGATGAACGGACTCCGCAAAGTCCAGACTGTAGTCCAGTAGATTATGCCATATGGGACTTCCTAAAGGAGAAAATCTATGAATAATTAAGAAAAAAACTAATCGAACAGACTTTGAAGGACATGATAACTATGCCATAGGAGAAAATATTGATAGAAGAAATCCGTAAAAGCATTTTTGCTTGAAAAAAAACTCTGTTTAGTTACAGAGAAAGATGGAAACCATATTGAACAAAGACTGAAATAAATGATTGCTTGATCTGGTATTTAATTTTTTGACACAATTTTTTACGTTACTATTATTCGCTTTTTAAGCAACCAATTTCTTTCATATTTTAAAGGTTTTGTATGTAGGCTGCTCTGTGGAAAATTTCTTGAAATTTGGCTATGGTATTGTGAAGATATTGCTTATCGAAAAATGTTTCATTTTTTTCTGGGACAGCTGATGAAGTATAGTTAAGACACTTTACCTTATATTACAACGATATTTTTAACCTTCTGTATAATTTGTTTAGTAAGATATTGTATTCTCGAATGATTCTAAACTCTATTATAACTGAGAGTAATGTAAATTGACAAAGAGAAAGTTTTAAACAAAATGTCAAATAACAACTATAATTGATAAATTTACAAAATTTTTAGACTTTTACTGAAATTTAATTTTGCGTTGTTGAGTATTTTAAAGTGAAGCAAAATTCATTTGTTTTTTATATGACCAACATATTCGTGTTAAGTATTAGACATTTTTCAAACTTTTTTTCCTTAATACTTTTTCGGTTTTTTAAAAAAAGATTTACTTTTTATGACTGTATTATTCTCTTCAATTACTAGCAGAAATGACAGAGCAACAAAGTTAATTCATCAAAGGTTAATGACAAAAAAAACAAATAAACAAATAAATCTGAACTATTGCGCCAAAAGTAAATGATTGCAGAAAAGATGAAACTAAAAAAATTATTCCAATAAATTGGGGGCAGTCAAAATGTACTAAAAAAAAAACCCATTTATTTTTCTAATGTTGTGAAATAACGTATTTCTTCTATTAAAAAAAGCTTAACATAATTTTATAAATAAAGTCCTTTAGATTTTTTTATTTAATGTGACTTTTCCCAAAGTTTTTTAGCGATTATTTGGTTACCTGATAATATAGTTTTATATTTTTAGACGAAACGTAACAGTAGTCGTAAGTGTGGGCAGCCTGGTTGAGTGGTTGAAGCGCCGGGCTCGTGACCGTTCATATTCTTTTATATTGCAGAATCACGCAATATTACCCCCTACCTACTTCGATGTGTTTTGTCACGAAACGTAATATATAAAGATACTTCCCAGTAAATATTTTTCAAAAAATTATATAACAACACAGTCTGTTGAGACAATTCGAATAAATATGTTTAGTTAAAAAACAAGGTCTCCTTAAAATAGTTTTTATATATCGTATGATTGGTCGGATTTTTCGTTCATCAAGCACTCTATTCAAGATCATAGCTGTCGTTTATATTTGTAAGGATTTCTCATCTAGCCCAGTAGTGGCCAAATTACGGCCCGCGGGCTAAATCTGGCCGCTTAACCATTTACTGATATACGTGAAAAAGTTTTCCACCTCCCAGAGTAGTGTCAAAAAGATTTTCGGGATCTTCGAGTTTGTTTGAAGCACCAATTCACGTTAAAGATTACCGTGGTCCGCAAACAAAAATGACTTTTAAATGAAGCCCTCCAGTTAAAATTTGCCCACTCTTGATCTAGCTTATAATGGCTAGCTATATTGTAGCTCTGAGTATGTAGGTATCACTTTGTCGATGAAATTATATCTAAAAAACAATTACAGTTTAATCAACAATCATACCTCCATCTTTTTGGAAACTCTGATCCCAAAAATGTGTAGAGGAAAGGATTCAAAGCTGAGTTAAGAAAAGCAATCAAACTTGTTGCCTCTCGAAGATTGTGACATTCGTTTTCCTGACATACAAAATTTTGCTAAAATGTTTAAAGCATTTGATTTTAACATTTTCAATGTAGAAGACTTGGAAAACTACCTATTTGTTTACTAGATAAACCAAATTGTATCCGAAATCGTTTAATTGACTTTTGTAGTTAAAAAAAGCAATAAAAGTAGCTAAGAAAACCGTAGGCCTCAAACAAAACTCTTTTGTTCAAATTGGTAACCTTTAAAAAAGCTGTTTAGGAAAACTCCTGCGTTTTTGTCTAGCTCTTTTCAGGAGGTTTTGCTGAAATAAATTGTTAAAAACAATGTAAAGTTTTAATAATTTTAAAACTGATTATGATTTGCTAAAAATTACAGTTTTACAAAATAGCATGATGATTACAAAAAATTAACCTGCAAAGTTAAACTAAGTTTGGTCAGCGTAAAAAAATTGTATAATAAAGCAAATTGTGTAAGAGTTGTTTAGAGATTCAAAACTAAAAGAGATAATATTCACACTTACGCCAATAAGTGGTTTTTGTAAGGTAACTCTTTCGGTCGACATAACCAAGTGATAAAAATATATTTAATCAAAATGAATCAGTACGAGGTCTTTGGTTCTGTTAGGTATTTTACAAGTTTGTACCCACAAAAAACTTTTTGAAAATAAAAGTACTCGTAATTTAACGACGATAAGTCAACTAAGGAGAAAAAGACTTTGAATTTTAATAGGAGACCAAAAATTTCTACAAAATAGATCAATCAAATCTTTGATAGATTGGGACAATGCTCTTTTTTGAAACTCAGTTGAGAATTAACGTTTTATGAAAAGTTCAGAATTGTCTTTGGTTTGTTTGAATTTGAATTCATCATCCACTTATGAAAAAAACAATTTCAATTGAGAATTGCCTTGAAGATCGTTTAACTGAATAAATTAGTTTGATCATTATTTGTGACATACAATTTGTAAAGAAAGTAGTTTCTTCAGCTTACATACAAATACATTGATGGAAGAACTAATTATCATAATTAAAAGTAAATTAGCATTTCCTTGTTTCAATCTTATTAATTAAAATGGATCTTAGGTTGACTTGTTTATAGCTTTGACAAAAACGTTACTTAACTCTGAAAAACAAAATACAGCAATTAAAAAAAACGCTATTTTTTCTGCTGCTACAAAACATTGCCGAAAACCTTGCAGTCATTCATTTAAAAGCTGCAAACTACACGAATTATTTTGCAGTTTTTTTGTTTTTTTTTATAAAAAATTTTATATCTAATTTTTTTGTCATAGTCCTATAAAATGTAAAACAAAAGACTTGCTTTTTTTACAGAGAAACCAACAATCATTGCAATCTGAACAATTTGGTGGGGAAACCAGCAAATTACAAAAGCCGTCACCAGAACAGCGCACATTATTGACACTCGTTTTCGTTCGCAATCAGGCCGAGTGGAGATTGACTTTTTGATTGAAAATCTTGTTTTGCTATCTTTGGATGAGCCGGGAGCGACGACTGATCTGAAACTGCTGGTCCGAGTTCGAATATAACTGAGGCGTCTGACTATCAATCCATAACATGCAGTCATGACCTGTGAGAAATTTGCGTTTTAGTTTTAGTTTCTTGAAAATTTGTTAGGATTGAAATATATTAGAAAAAACAAACAAAAAAATAGATCAAAAATACTTTCAACAAAAATTTTAATTTATTACTATGGAGAAAATCAATTTCTAGTGCATTAATTAATTGAGGATATTAAAATAATACAAAACAATTTTTCCATCTCTAAGATCTTGTCAGACAAAGAAAAAAATTCTTACATTAAAAGTTTTCAAAGAATATTTAAAAATAAAAGATTGTTACTACAAAAAACTTATTTATTTGCAAAGCATTCAAAGACTCAAGTTATTTATATTTAAAAATAATATTAACTTGTTTTTTATTTCATCTAAAAAGGGTTATGCAAGAAAAAACACGCTTTGTGCTTTTTAAAAGTTTATTTAAACATCTTGATCCATGTTTACAGAAATGCTGCTTATAAGAATTCCAGTATACTGTAAGTTTTAGTACAACAAAAAAATTTTGATATTTTTGCATGTTGATGGAAAAAGGTTTCCACAATCTTTTTTTGGTCCTCGCTCCTAAAAAATTCAAAAAATAATCTTGCACCTCTTTGTGGTAGCTTTAATCATCGTGAATGCATTTCAAATTAAAAACTAAGAAAAGACATAATAAATTTTCATTTCAAAGCAAGATTGAAGATTTTTTTGTATTGTATAAGAATTATAAGAAATAAGTACTGTGGTGAGTTCGTTTGGCACACAAGTAAAATTTTTTACTCCTTTTATTGCAAGATGCGCAAGTTTAATTAAACAGACGAAATAACATTTAAATTTCAAAACAAGAATTCAGGCGAAGTTTTCGCCCAATAACGTTGGAAGGATGAGTCTCAAGTTAATTCGCTTCAATCAGGTTGCTTTACTCTCTGTCTGTCGGACTGTCAGTCTGGCCGGTAATTAGTTCCAGCAAGTATATAACGTCGAAATGATTTTATTGATTTTCTAATATGACGCCTGATCTTTTTCACAGGTAAAACTATGAGGCGTTAGGTCATGTGAACAAGCTACATCCTGTTTGTAGATGTGGCAAAAATAACTACACAAAGAGCGATTATGGCTTTGATGGAGTGATCAGCCAACAATCGGTTGGGGGGACAACGGAAAGGCAGTACAAAAACAAAATACTAAAAAATAAAACTTATAACATGACGATTGCCACAGGAGCAGATAAAAACTGTTCAGCGAGCGGATGAAAGCTGCAAGTTTGAGGTAGCAGCAAAGCGAAATACAGCGTGCAAAAACAAATTTGCAGAAACCTTCGCAAAATCAAAGCAAATGCTTGCACGAAAAAGCAGTTTGCGGCGATGAGTTCGCCACAGTACTATATAATAATTCAAGAACCGATGCTCAATATGAATATTAGAACAACTTAGAAAATTTTAGAAAACTTCCATCAATATTTAATCCCAAACTCTCCTATTTCATTCCAATTCTCACAATCTGGTTTTAAATATATTGTAAGTTGGCTCAAACGAAAGTCCTAACTTAGTTTTTTTTAAACAAAAGCAGAAATGTCTATTTAAATGACAGAATTTATTAGTTTTTTTCTTGAGAATCAACCACAAGAGGGGGAATAAAATTAATTTATTATGAATGCATTATCACGTTGCTTATTGTACTGCTTAACTTTGGAAAACAATTACATATTTTTCTTCAAACGTTTTTTTGTATAACAGTTAAAATTTTTTGCACAAAACAGCTTTTAATTGGCGTAAGTTTTCGGTTCTTTTTTTGAACAAAATGTTGAAAGCGGTAGGATCAGTTGGTTCTTTGATTTTTTCTTTGTATGTTTTGCTTTAAGACTTCAAGCTTTGCAGCTTTTGCAAGAAATATTCAAAACTTTTCCGGTTGCAGTCAGCATCACTTAACGTTTTGAAATATTTTCATATTTCAACAGCAGCGTACGAACTTCTGTTCGCAAAAGTTGGAGTAGGTTAAAAACCCAAAAAACTAGGTAAATTGAAGTAATAAATATGCTTAATACTGGGCAAGTCTGCAACTCACCACGGGCAACATTTTATTCTTTGCTATATTTTAAACTTCTTACCATATTATAGCAATAATTTAGTCCTTTTGGAGAAATGAAAATATCTTTTGCGTACAAAATCAAAAAGTTTTATCTTTTTTGAATTAATTTTAATGGAAATGTACCTTCAAAAATAAAATTATTATATTTGCTTCATAAATGTTCATTTTTCGAATAAATGACCCTGTTGACGGATATTGATAGTCTTAAATATTTTGGGACAAAAAAGAAATCAAATCTTAATGAGTCTCCTTTTTTCAAATCTAGCTGTCGATATAGCTTTCAAAAATATAGCCAATGAGTCTAAATTTTTTCATCATACAAATAACAAAGACATCTAAAGTGTATACAGTATATGTCTGAATCTACTGCGTTACGGTAAGATAAAAAATTATTATGAAGTAATATAAGGTGTTTAAAAAGTAACAGTACAGTAGAAACTGCTTCAAAAATACATAAGAAAACAAATGTAATTTTGTTTTTATCAAAAGAAACTTTTTAATAACATCTATTTAGCATGTTAAGTAAATTGTTTTTAATTTTAAACAACATTTTAGTAGTTGACCTTTTCATAGTTTACATCAATTGCTGCAAATGTCCATCGCGCATTTCAAGACAAAGTTCAACTCGCCGCTGCATAATAGTAAACATTCACTCTAACTCCTTATGCTAAATGCTCTGAATTGCTGCATAATTGTTGTCCTTCAGTTGTCTTAGAGTAAAAGGGTTGTTACTATACACTACACCCTTCCAGCTTAGCTCAAAGCTAAAAATCAGAAAGTGTTAAATCTGACTATCGCCGAGGTCAAAGACCACGAAAATGATGCGATTACCGACCCAATTTTGCACAGCCTGTTTACACATACTAATTCTTGCTGTATGGGCCGTGACACCGTCTTGTTGAGACCATCCAGTCTGTTTTTTTTCATCTATTAGTTCCTGGAAAAATAACTCCAATATATTGCTGATGTGGTGCACGGAATTGATTGTGTCTTCGAAGAATATTGGACAAATAATCTGGCTCATTGATACAGCACACCACACTCAACGTTTTTATTGTGCAGGGATTTTTTCAGTAGAACATGCGGATTGTGTGTTAAACAAATTCTTGAGTTTTGTCTGTTGCTGTGGAACCAGGCTTCAGCTGTAACAAGTTGTGGCAAGCTTAATTTGTTAAAAAAGTTTTTAACAAGTTTTGGACTGATTCTTGTCTCCCTTATTGAAAAATTTGAATTGTGGCAAATCGGAAAAAGCGTTTTCAATACCCAGTGTATTGATAACATCATTGTTACTTTATTATTATTTTATTAATTACGTTAGATACACCAAATATTATTCCTATGCCTGTCAATAAACTTACAAGTAAATCTCCGTAAATAAAATCCGCATTTAACCCGCTCGTAAACTAACATGCAACCGAAATCATTATGTGAAATTTCTGTTAATTCTACTGTACTGTTACTTTTCAAACATTCTGTACATTCAATACTCTTTCTTCATTATATTTAGTTATACAACCTATCACAAAACTATTCAAGATATATTACAGAGTTGTCTTTCGGCATACTGTAAAAACATCTGGAGTCAAAAAACAACAATATCTTTTGTTATGATCTCGATTAGTTCTATCCGCAGCCAACTATTTGTAATTGTGGTAAGAACAAATAAATAAAAGCACAACTCGTCTTTATGTTAGCAAGCCAAAAGAATATTTTGGTATTCTACTACAGACGAAAATAAAAAAAAATATTTTGCAAAAGATAGCACAGAAATGATTCGTGTTTTTTGGTACAACATCATCAACTTTGCTGAATTACCATAAATGCATTTAGGATACCTTGTTTAAAGCAATTTAAACTTAATTAATAAAAAAATGGAACAACCAAAGACTTAGTTTATCAAAAAGATTGAACAAAAAAGTATGCTGCGCGCTTTAAGATAAAGTGACGTGCAGTGCCATTGCTCTAAAAACCTATCAAAGAGATAATAAAAAGATACCACTAAAATGACTATAGTGCAGATCCAGTTCATTTGCAAACCCCAACTTCAAAATTCAAATAAAGCACATTTTTCTCCATATTTGATACCAAAAAGCCAATATATGCTAACGTTATTTATATCATTACTTGAAGTGTGGGGAAGACATGCAGTAAAAGCATTACTCCCATTTATTCATATTTTGCTGTTAATTTAATTTATTTTGTTGTTGTTGTGATAAATGGTGAATATATTTATGAAACATTTAACAAAGCCTATGAAAAAGTTTTTTAATAAATTTTTGGTTGTAAAAAACTTTAAAATGACCTTCTTTTGTGGTGCAAAGCTTTTTGCTGTAAACAAAATTGGCTGAAAGACCACCCCTTGAATAGTTCTAAGTGGTGATTGGCCGTTAGAAGCAAGAAAGCAAAAAGTTGTGTTTTTAAAAATTAGAAAAATAGAGGGTGTCCATAATTTATCATTACAACTTCAAAAATTAGTTATAAATCAATTTTGACTTTATTTTAGTACAGCTTGTGCGAAAGGAAAGACAAACACTTCAAGTTTTTATCTAATTATGCTTTTTTTTGCCTTTTTGTTTTATTTATTTAATTGTTTACTTATTTTTTGTGTTTTTGCAGATTCTTAAATTCCTTAAAATTAGCACTCCCCAGCCCAGTGCGTGTCTTGCTTCATAGAGATAAAAACAGATACCCAAGTCCAGGGAAACTTTCAAACTATCTAGTCTGATTTTATTTTTATAAACCAAGACATGCACTGGTCCTTTTCCTGGGGAGTGCTCATTTTAAGAAATTTAAGAATCTGCAAACAGACAAAAAATAAGTAAATGATAAAATAAATACAGCAAAAAACAAAAATGCAAAAAGGCAAAAAAGCTTAATTAGATAAAAACTGGAAGTGGTTGTCTTTTCTTTTGCACAAACTGTACTAAAATAATGTCAAAAATGGATTTATGGAAAATTTTAGAAGTTGTAGTAATAATTTATAGACACCCTGTATAGCCTTATTAAGATAGTTTTTTGATGGTTATTGTTTGGTTTGTAAAACTTTTGAAGCACTTTTAATTTGGTAAAAAAAATAAGTGACAAAAATTTTTTTTATTGTATTGTTACAATCTCTTTTGATCTACTGTAGAAAAACGATAAGGAAATTACTCCCAACTGTGCCACTGCTTTAATGAATATCACCAAAATCTTTTGGCCTGCAATATATTCAACTAATCAAGAAAATGCGCGCACAGGGGTAACTTGACTTCTTACCATCGGGGCTAATGACACATTACTCTGCAAAAGTACAAAGGTTCATCAATTTTGACCACTATCACATCACTACTTCGCTGTTTACGACCGCTTTGCCTTAATTTTCAAAGCCACTACAATATTTCTTTGGCATTCTAGTAATTTTAATTTTTTATTATTCGGATTCTTTTATTTAATTATGGCTTTTGAGTTTGATAGTTATGAGACTTCAATTTAAAAAAAAATTCTCTCTCAGTGCTTTAGTCTTCTCTTTTTGAATTTTTGACATTCTGTAAAAATCAAACCGTGACTTCAGTCTTTTGGTCTTCCGATTATTATTATTTTTTGATATTTGCGAAACCGTCACTGACGAGATTTCAATAATCAAAACAGCTGTCTGACGGAGGGTTTTGCTTTCCAATTTCTACACTTAATTTAGGCTTTATGGGCCAAGCTAAACTATGTTTTCAATTTTTATACGTTTTATGCCTAGATAAACTTTTTTCCAAATTAGCTAGCTTAAATAATTTTTGCACTTTACTCAGACAATTTTCACCAGCAATTTCCTGGCTTTGACAATTAGCGCAATGCAGTTGTAAACAGCAAAGTAGTGATGTGATATTGGTCGAAATCGAATGAGTCTTTTTACTTTTGCACAGTAATGTGTCATTGGTCTCGGTGGTATGAGGTCAAGTTACCCCTGTGTATGCATTTTCTCGATCCGTTGAATATATTGCAGGCCAAAACTGATTTGGTGGCATTCATTAAAGCAGTGGCAGAGTTGGGAGTGATTCCTTACTCATCTTTTTATTGTAAATTTTTTGTTTGCCGTAAAACTAACGCTCTTTTGATCAATACCTAAAAGTTTTTGGAAATTAGTATGTTAAAAATGCAATAGCATACGTTTAGGGCCGTTTTTATGGGACGAATTTTCTAAATACTTGTAAAAAACAAATAAGTTTTATCTTTGGCAATAAAAAGCTTCTCTACCTTCATTTTATCTGTATATTTATATCTATCATCTCGACTAGCAGGAAAGCCACGGCGGCGTTATGCATAGGGCAACTGTCAAATAATTACTCTGACTTGCTTTTGGAGATGCCAAGATGTTGTTGTCCGGTTAAAAGCTTTCATTTTTTTTTAGTTTTTATAAGAGATATAACTAATACTTATAGGTGATTGCTTAGGCCGCCAAGCAGTACAAAGTGCCGTAAAGAGTCTTTCCCAAGGACACAACAAAATGACGCGAATAGGTTGGAACGACGACCATGGTGATACGTTCGCCATCAATCACGGCGCTCTTGATCACTCGACCGCGCTGCCGACAAACTCCTCTACGCTGCTCGCTACCAACTTCAGCCAATTAGAACTACTTTAGATATTTAAAAAATGTTTCTTAAAAAATATTTAAGTTTTTTTAAATACGTAAAGCGTAAACTTGTGGCAAAGTTTTACTGTAAAAGCTTTGTTTGATTTGGCTTTACTGTAAAAGCTCTTTGTAACTTATGGCAAAAATTAATCGCTATTTATTTTGTTCTTTAACTTACAAGAAGTGGAAGAAGAAACAGGACCGAAAATTTGATTGACTTATAAGCTTTATACAAAGTTGTTTCATCATTGAAATTGCAATCGAAAGAACTTTCATTTTCATCAAGAGAATTTATGATATTGTCTTTGTCTTCTAGATCTTCGATGTCGTTTCCACTTCCTTCCTCAGCGTTGCTCCTAAAAGTTATGGAAACTTATCAGAAATAAAGTAAAAAGTAATTAATGAATATAGAAAAATTATTGTTTTTGCAGTACCATCGTTTTGGGGAATATCTCTTCTAATGTTGCAAAAAAAATCGCAAGACTCGTGTTTGACTCCTTAAAACTTTTCACGCCCTTTCTAATAAATAATAGAGTTTTAACTTTGATATTTTATTTACAGAAGACTCGCCCAATTTTTGAAAAACAAAAGTTTAACTATTTTTACCGTTTAGGTCATACAAGATTTCGATAAATTATAGCTTCAATCTTCCATGTTAGGCAAAAATTTTATTCTTTTGGATAATATTGTTCAGTTTATTTTATAATAATAAAATTACATGAAGTTTTTTTCTCATAAAATATGGCTTTCGAAAGTACAATTTGTTTTAGTAGGCTAATTAACCAAAAAATTTAGATCTACGCAACAGCAAAAAGAGCATTGTGCTCAAACCTCACTTTAATATGGGAATGAATTCAGAAATATGGAAAAAAGTTAGTTATGCAATTTACTATGCAAACGTTGTTTAAGAAATGTATGAAATTATAGCAACGATGCATGACCTGCGGCCGGACAGCAGTGCTCATATGTCACACACCTTAATTATTACTAATTTAATCTATTTAAAGTTCTTTTTTTGAAGAAAATTATGTTATATTATAACTAGGGCCCCCAAAATCAATAAAGTCAAATTTTTCGTTCTTTTTTTACATCGTCAAACATACACTTAATAGTGGTTTCAGTGGCTCACGATTCAACATTTTATAAGATAGAATAAAGTAAAAATTTTAAATATTGTCAAAATTTGCAAAAATGTGGTTTCAAGTTTTACTGTAAAAAAACTGAGATGGACTAATTGATAGTGGAATGCTAACCTTTGAAAACCCTGAGAAAACAAACAAAAATAGATTGGGACCAAAAACACCGAAAGCAAGGAGAGGGAGGCAGATAGTGCTGTTTGAAATTTGCTAGCAAATGTTTGGTATAAAATCTGTCCCTACAATTATACGATCTCTACCAAAATTAAATCAAACCAAGTTTGTAAACTTTTGATTGAAACAAAGATGACAAACATGCGGCTCGCGAGAGAATTTCGTGCGGCCCGCGAATCGGTTTGACAAAATGAAACCTCTAGATTTCAGGATATTAAAAGCAAGCAGCTACAACTTGATATCTTTACTATCCCCTTCAATGTTACATCCACTTCTGCACCCCTTAAGCTCCAACTAGAACTCATAAAATTACAGATTGATAATACGCTGAATGTGATGTATCTGAACAAGCTGTTGCTTGAATTCTATCGTGTTTATGTATCAAAGAAATAGTTTTCAAGCTTGACAGCTTACGCTTTCAAATAGTCATCAGTTTTTGGAAGCACGTACCTAAGCAAACAATTCTTTTCTTAAGTGAACATCACAAAAAATAATTACAGATCTAGGCTAACAGACAAAAAACTTAGCATACCATTGAAAGTTGCCACATCGTCAGTTTGACCTAATATTGAACGTAAAGCAAAAAGTTTCCGAAAACCTCACTTAGGGTCGTATTGGTAAAGTAAGTTTAATTTTTAATTAAATGTTTCTTTATTGCTTTCTACGAATAATATTCCATGTTTCAATACTTAAATTACTTCATCTATATGATTCGCATAGATTTTTTTGCCATTTCGTGTATATTTTTGTAATTTTACTTTCTTGCATTTATTTAAGGAAATTTTTAACATACCACGCCAGATTTATTCTCGAGTGGCATTCCTAAGACCCATTTACACTGCAAGCTTTGGCGGAATTTTTTTTTGTTTAATGATTTTTTTAACTTCTTTCCACGCTTAAGCGCTAAGCGAAGCAATAAAAAAACAAAGAATACTCCCACAAACGCGTGTAGTGGTAACGGGCTTTTATCGATAAATTGGGTTTTTATTATTTTTGTTTGTTGTTTATTACTGTTCTTAAGCAATTTCTTTTTTCCATAAATTAGCTATGGAAAGCAGCCACATTGAGTTAAGCATTTTTGAATTTATTTATTTACATTATTAAAGCAAGAAAAAAAACAAAAGCAAGACAGGGTAAAACAAACCTTTTCGGCTAACGTAAACCTTCCAGCCAAAAACGTTTGTTTTACTCTGTCTTGATTATATTTTTTTCTTTCTTTTATAATGTACGTAAATGTATAAATTCGTAAATGCTTAATCCAATGTGGCTGCTTTTCATAGCAATTTTAAGGTATAAGAAAGTAACTTTCTTCCGAAGCTAATTTCTTTTTTCGTCTCTAAAAGTTCGTAATTTTTTGTTACAAAGAAGCCACCAGGCGGCATCCTAAGGAGGCCACAAGGCATTTTTCGGGAGCCCACGAGGAGAAGCCTTTGCTGAAGACCTTTTTTTAGTCTTCACTAGTCTTTTGTGACAATATTCTTAGCAGGGGCCACGGGTGTTGAGAGTCTTTGAAAAGAGGTCACGAATCAAAAATAGTTGAGAACTACTGTGCTAAAGTTTTTATTAAAATAGTTATATTTTATTTCATCCCTTTTTAATTTAACCAGTGCTACAAACTCGATAGATTTTCATTCGATTTCAAATTCGAGCCTTATTCTATGCCGTAAAAATCGAAAGCTCGATTCAACCTATCATCAGAATAACTTAAACCTCTTTAAAAATTGAAAGACTACCACAAAGAGATAAATAAAATGAAAAAAATAATGAAACTGGCTGTCGTTAGCAAAATAAAAAAATTCATTTAATATATTTCAAGTTAAACAGAGATCGAATATTAATCGACAACTCAGTTGTCCAATCGAAAAGAAATGTACAACTCCGTTGTATTTGAAATTTATTAATTTAATATCAAAAGTAAAATCCAAATACTGTTCATTTTCTTTTCAAAATTCTTGAATTAATGAACTCAAATTCGATTATGTATTTTTTAAGTTCGAGTTCAAGTTCGAGTTTAGCAAAAAAAGACCAAGTTCTTGAGTTCGAGTTTGTAACCCTGCTTTTAATATAACCTAAACCAATACTTTTTGCTTTTAAATTATAAAAAAAAGGTGGTATGACTAAAAACTTGTGCGGCCCTCTTGCTCAGCTAAAACTGACAAAGTGGCCCGCCACAACCAATAGGTTTGATCATCATCATCATCACATCATCATCACCATTTTTGATTTTGTCACACTTCATACAACAATAAAAAAATATTAATAATAATACTAATACTGTAATAAAAAAAAAAAACGAAAGTGACAGGGAAGATGCGAAAAGACCTCACGGTCATCTAGTCTAGCAACCACCCAATGTCCGACAATTTTATGTTAATTACTATAAAAAAAAAAACATAATTGTATTGTTTAGCTCTCTGAATCATCATGTGTTTTATTTTCTAAAGAATTGTAAGATTTACCGTTTTATTTAGTAAAGTGAAAGAAGATACTTCTTATAGTTATTTTTGAATACACTATAAATGGATTTTTTTATTTCTTTTGTTATAAGATTCCAAATTTTGACTCCCTGGTATTTTATACACCGTTGTAAACTATTATTACAATATCTAGGAATATATAAATTATCCTGTTCCACCGATAGTCTTGTGCTTCGGTTTGATACTTGATTGGTTTTTTGGAAGAAGTTAGAGAATGGGGTGGGAGTTAATGCTTTGTTACAGTTGAACATAAATTTGGCAATTTCATGTTTATAAACATCTTGAATTTGCAAAACATTTAATTGTGTATAAAGTGGTTTAGCTGGGCTTTAATGTGGTGCAATACAAATAGCTTTAAGTGCTTTGTTTTGCAATTTTTGTAGTTTTTGAAGGTGAGATGGATATGTTGAGCCCTAAATAGAAATTCAATAAGTCAAATGTGAATGGACAAGAGTATAACATAATTTTAAAAAATTTTGCTTAGGTAGGATTGTTTTTAATTTAGTTAATATTTGAACAGAACGGGCAATTTTGCATTCAAGTACTTTAATGTGTTCGTAAAAATTAATTCTGTTATCAATAATTATCCCTAAATATTTGGCGCTTTTAACTGAGTGAATTTGGAAACTATCATAACTAACTGTGAGCTGCTCAGTAAAATCAGGGATTAACTTGGGAGAAATAACTAAAACATTAGATTTAGACGGATTAACTGTTAATTTATTTGCAAAATTTATTTGTTACCCTTGGATTAAAATCAAGACTCACCATACCAATTTTTGAAAAAATTCGCTTGCAAATAACAGCAAAAAATTTAGCAAGTGACATAGAGTTTTTAAAAATAAATTTTTTGTTTCTCACAATAAATACATATTTTAGCGCACTGGCCTAAAAAACTAGATGAAAAGCAAAAACATATCTCACTTGAGTTTTAAAAGTGAAAATCTTTTTCAGTGCAAAGTACGAGTTCCTCGTAAAAACCCATAAAAAAGCAAAGACCTCGTAAAGACCAATAAAAAGTAAAGAACTCGAAATTCCTTGTAAAGATCAATAAAAAAGTTCTTCCTTACAACAGGGGCGTTCTACATTTTTGAGCCTACGGCGATTTTGGGTTATCAAAAAGAATTGCGGGAAAAATAAACAAAGCACTGGAATAAATATTACAATTAAAGACAAGTTTTTTTATTAAACATTTTCTTCAATACTCTAAAATTTGTGTTTGTTGAAAATGCTTTTTAACTCCAAAAATGTTTTTTTTCAAATTTCACTGCTACCACCAAAATTTTTTGGCTCTTCTGATGGGGGCACCTTAAAGTAAATGTATATTGTCAAGTAATGCATAAAATTCATAAAATCGAAAAATATATGTTTGAAGAATAATGAGGATTTAGAATTAATTTAAACAAGCTGCTTAAAGATGAGAAACACCAGACTTGAGTTTCGCTCTTGTTAGAGCTCATCAGTAATGCTTATCTCACTGCGAATCGAACCGAGTACCTGTAGTCCTCCACGCAGTAACTTGCGTAGTAACACTGGTATAGTAACCTGCGTGGAAGACTACAGGTACTCGGTTCGATTCGCAGTGAGATAAGCATCACTGATGAACTCTAATAAGAGCGAAACTCAATTCTGGTGCTTCTCATCTTTAAGCGGCTTGTTTAAAAAAATATATGTATGCGTATGGATATTCCATGGTTTTAAAGTTTCAATTCATTTTTTGATAGCCATTTTTTGAAAGGTTTGTCTACTTTTGCAATGTTTTTTTTATTCCGATTGCAGCGCACCTGAGCACATGGCTAGCAGTTTGACCTGCACCACGTTTGCATAAACCTGTTAATGATCGTCCAATTTTTTTCATAAAGTTTTGATATTTTCCAAGTCGAGATCGGAGTCGGTTAATAGTACTTACTGGGCTCTTGGTACGTTGTATCCGGGTGGTTTGGGTCTTGGTGTGTTGATGTGCTGTTTTAGTTTGTATTTTGTTTGGTTCAATTGTTCATTCCATTTGTTGTGAGCCCAAAAGCTACTTTCGGCGGATTGAATTTTGATCTGCTTAAACTTTGTTGTCAAGGATTCTCGTGATGCTAGTCTTTGTATATTTTGATTGTAGCTTGAAACGGTATGGAGAAGGCGTATCTGGTCCTTGAGAGCTCTTTGATATAATTTAATAGTGTTGCTTTTCCTTTTGATATCGTGTGGTTTGATGTCGCTTAGTATCGGCAGCATGTTCGTTGTATGTTCGTTGGTCAGCATGTTCGTTTATTTAATGCATTCAGTAACAAGTCGCATGTATTCATTTAAGCTGGAATCAAGCAGCTTTGCATGTTTACTATGTGACCAAACTGGTGCACAGTATTCCGCTGCAGAAAAGCAAAGGGTCAGAAGAGATGTTAGCAGTACATGAAAGTCTGAGCGCCAAGGGTTGTCCGCGAGAATTTCAGCATGTTGCAGCGCGAATTCGTTTTGGAAGTTATGTTTTCCAGATGCTCTCTGTAAGTACGTAAACGATCCAAAGTTACTCCAAGGTATTTGCGTAAATTAATAAAAGGTTCTCCTGATCGTGGAGGGAGACATTCAGTTGATACTTTGCTAAGCAATTAGCCGGATGAAAACAGCTTGAGACAGTTTTAAGTGGATTGACTTTGAGTAGCCAGTTCTAGAAATAGTCAGACAATTTCGCTAGATCAATTGATAGTGTGTTTTCAATAGTTTTGAAGTTGCTGCCACTAGTTGTGATTGCTGTGTCATCAGCATATATATATATATATATATATATATATATATATGTATATATCAAATTAAGTATAGACACTTATTCAAATAGAATTACTAGAATAGATTTTTATTTGAATAAGTGTCTATACTTAATTTGATAATTTTGCTCTGATCTTCAAATCATTGAGCACTGTCAAAAGTGAATTGTCAGCACTGTACCTTGTATATATATATATATATATATATATATATTTTTTTTTTTGCTGTTAGTCAGTGCCATTTAGATGTTGAACAGCATTGGCGCCAGGGCTGAGCCTTGTGGGATGCCATTAACTAGGCGTCTTTTTCTTGATTTTTTATTGCCCAAGTGTAGTACAAAAAACTTTGACTTATCATTTATGCTATCATTTTAACTATATTCTTGTTTGGTATCATTTTCAGAAGCTTAGGAGTAAGTACGCAATACCAGACTGTGTCATATACTGATGATAAGGTTATAAAACTGCGCCTACTTCCTTCTTCTCATCAAAGAAATGTTCAATGTCATATGTCATAAAAGCAGCTTGGTTAAAAGTACCTCTACCATGCCTAATCCTGCTTGTTCATATAAAAGAATTTTTACAACTATGTGTTGGATCCTGTTGTAGATGATCTTTCAAATAGCTTGAAAGGGACGCACAGCAACCTTTTTTTTAGTCTATAAATTTTTGGTTTATTTGCGGGTTCATTTGGCTTCAGGATGGCAACAATCTTTAAAAATTTCCAGATTTTGGGGATTTTTTTCCGGCAGAGGCATTTAGAGAGCAGTGTAGTTAACATGTGAAGCACAGATTGTGCAGGTGCACAAAAAAACTCGGGTTGGAGGTTATCAGGTCCAGGGTCTTTTCCCGGTTTCATTGTTTGCATAGCAATCTGTAGTTATTATTTATTAAAATTTGTGCACAAGTCTACATCTTTTTTGCCAGCTGGATATGGGGCTTTTTCTGCTTCGTTTAGTTTTACAATGATGTTGTTTGTGAATGTTCGGTTGTGATCTTTCAATTTCCCATTGTTAACAAGGCATCTTGCAATATAATTAGCAGAGATTTCTGTTGGGGATGACATTGTCTTGGTTTGTTTTGTTAGTTTGTTCAAAGTTTTCTATGCATGTCTGCTGGAGTGCTTCATATTGCTACCTACTGTAGCTTTGATCCAGTTTTTTCTTCTACTTTTATTGTAGTTTATAAAGTTATTTGCTCCTGATTGCTTTTCTTTTTTCTAAAGTTTTTGCTTTTTCCAATGATTCAGCTAACTGATTGTAGTGGGTGTCCCAACCAAGGATGTATTCTTTCCTGTGGCCACGTCGTATGCTATGTGATGCTGCAGGCATGAAAGTAGCGGTATACTAATGCAACCACAAAATTTGAACTAAATCCTTTTGATTCAAGATAAACTGCATAAAAGTAATAAATGAAAAACATGCTTAAATTTTTGAGCTCCAGCGATCTAAAAAACATTGGTTCTTAAGACTTTTAAATCAGGTCCCTTTTCTTTCGGAAAATAATAGTGGAAACTCATTACTTTTTAAAACAAAAAAATTCAAAAACTGAAAATAAAAATTTAAAGAAATAAACTTGTAAACAATGTGTCTTCACAAATGCTATTTAATTATTTCACTTAAGCACATTTGTAAGTCAATAAATTAGATTAGTAGCAAAAAACGATATCATAAAAACATGGTACATTTTAAAACTACTGAATTTTACTTGTACCCCAGTTTGAAAATCAATGATATATAATGAAAATGGTTTACAATTAATGAGCTTTAAAAAATTGATCTTAAATTCAATTTCACCTTATCCCCACTTAAATATCAGTATTTTTTGTTACTTCTATTAGTTATTATGAAACCAAAAAACTATTTCACTTATCTATTTATACATACTGTATTATGGCAATATAACAGTTAAAAGTTTGGTAGACCTAAGTCACTGTAGGGACGCGCGGGCAATCAGTGATATATTTTCCATTAAATAATAAATTTTATAATAATCAATTTTTTGGCATTAAAAAAATTAGTTATTCTTGAATTCTTATTACATAGAAATGTTTGTCATGCATTGTGTCAGTGTGAATTTACCTGAAAACAACGATTAACTTTAATCCGTTCATTGCGACGAGCGAGCTTACTCCATATCAATAAAAAAATTTAGCAGTGAAAAGGTTTAATTAGTAAAGGTTTAATTAATCAACTTTAATTAGTTAAAGGTCTAGTTAATTAATGCTTAATTAATTTAAGTTTAGTTAATTAATCAAGGCTTAAATAAAAAAATTAGTAATCAACAGTGAAAGGGTTAAGGCAAGTATTAAATTTTATCAAAATTTAAACTAAATTCATGCTTTGATTACTTAAACTAATAGTTTGACACTATTCTTTAGATTTTTGAATTGTTTAACTTATTTCCTCTAAATTTTGTAAAGCGTTTATTAAAAAGTTGTTGCATCGGGTTAAATGGGTACATTATTGCTCAGAAGAAAATCAGTTATAATTATAACTGATACAAAAAAGCACATACCTGGCCTTAGAATGTGTTTAAAAATCTGAAAAAAGAACGATATATCTACCCTTTTTTTAATGAAAATATAAAGCAAGAAAATACGACTGTACTATAATTTAAAAAAAAACACGTTTGATGAATAAATATTGTTTTTGAACTTAGAACAGTTCAACTTGCTGGATCAGCGAGTTCCTTTTCTTGGAGCAAAGATAAAAACTATCTTGTATACGCTGTATAAAAATCTTGACATCATTTATAATATGTTAAAATAAACAACTTATGCCTGAATTTAATGCTGTACAAGAAAATTTTTGAGCTTTAAATTCAATGGAGCATTTACTAAAAAAAAGATTTATCATCAAAAATTGGTTAAAAATTGATGATAGAATTTAAAATGCGACCGCCAAAATGACAACAACAATGCCGATACATCCAACAAATCCAAATAACACAAAATACTAATCTAAAATATATTTAATAAAAATGATGCTCCATTAGCAAATAATTTTTGGTTAAGTTTGGGGTTATGTTTTTTTATCAATAACGCTTCATGAATTTTGGTTTCAAAATTAGAATTACATTTTTTAATTATTTTAAACGAATTTACGTTGAATTTTATATTGGAGCACGTATCACACGACGTGATATGTTCTTTGACGGAGCTTTCAGTCTTCAAATGGAAACCTAAGTGCTCACCCACCCTAGTGCTCAGATGACGGGTTGACATACCAATGTACGTCAGGTTCGAATCACATGAACATGAAAACTGATAAACAATGTTTGAGCATAGTGCGGGGGGAACACGAGTCTTCAATTGAAAATACTGTGAAACTTTAAACGTTTTATAAACAGGATTTATTTTTAAAGTTATTTTAAATTTAGATTTGATAATGTTTTTAAGTTTAATTAAAAAACGTCTAGAGTCATGGCCAAAATATGGGATATTCAGGTTATAAACATAATCGGGGGACGAAGAATGAGAATGCATACTTTTTTTATTAAACTTTTTTAAACGTTTTTTGAAAATCACGGTAATGGTTGAAATTTTATTCAAAAATTTAATTAGCTCGGCTATCTGTGTTGGCGTGTTGCAGTTGTTGGATATTTTTTACTTACATAGAATAGAATTTCTCTAATTAATCATTTTAGAAAGATTAGAAATAATGACGAATTATGCAAACGAGTAAAAACTGTTAACAACGCGCAGTTTTTTTTCTTCAATATTATTCCTAATTGTTTTCTGTAAATATTTGTGTAGATTATTCGAAGTAGTACTTAGGACGGTTTTCTTTTCTACCTCGACAATTATCACTTTTTTTGTTTAACTTTTAAGCAATTTTGTATTTTGTTTAAAGCGATGAAAATTGTGCAGTAGTTTATGCAAAAATTTGTTATGGGGGAAGGGTTGAAGGATGAAAACATGATCATGAAACGCTGCAATGGTTTTTACAAAAGAAAGCCTGGTGGAAAAAAAGGAGACACTCTTAAACAATCACCTAAAAAAACTATTAGAAATAATTATCTTTAATCGTAAATATATTATCTTTATATTTATCTTTTTAACTCCCAGAAAAACGTCTGAGGTGGTATACAACTGTCAAACAATTACCATGACCTGCTTTCATAGATGCCGCAATAATGCTGTCTGTTTGAAACTTTTTATTTAGAGTATTTTAGTGCATATTTAGAGATATTATTGAAATTAAAAGCCACCAAACAGAAAAAATGCCGGAAAGTGTCTTTCCCAAGGCACAACAGAACGGCGAGTGTAGGTTTTGAACCACAACGGTATCGAGTACGTTTGGCACTAATCACAGCGCTCTTAACCATTCGATCCAGCTACCCAGTAAAGTAAAATAAAAGTGAAGACCTTATTTTGGTCTTCATTAAATTAATTAATTAAGAAAATATTCAATTAAATTTTTTTGTAAAAATTAAAAATCTTTATATGATTTCAATTTTTTCAATCAAAATATCAATTAAAAGATTTCAATTAAAATTAAAAAAAATCTTTATATGATTTTAACAATTTTTAAACAGTTGCATTGCTACTACGAACTTCTGGCCATCATTTTTCAGGGAAGTTTTTTAATTCTCAACCCCCTATAGATTTATAGATCAAAACTTTCAAGCAATTTTTACTAAAGATGGGCAAACTTAGTGACTAAAAGGGCCATCTCTTCACTTTTATAAATAATCGTGGACCACAATTAATAAATAAATATGGTGCTTAAGATATTGCTTACGTAAGACTTACTACAACCAGAATTTGTTTGCTTTATTTAGGAAAAAAATAGGTACGACTTTTTTTATTCAAATTCAAAGAAGATAATTCAAAATAATGGTACACAATTAAAGTGAAGACAAAAACGTTTTATCAATTTGGTTCTAAATCTATGAAATTTGGCCTTAGGGGATACATGCTGGACTACTAACTCACCCAAGAATATTTGTAGAAAAAATTTGGTCTTCGGCCTGTAAAAGGTTGTTGGACGTCCTTGATGTAATCCTAAAAGTTAGCGATTTAAAAATTGTATTATCTTATGTAACTGCACTTCTACCATATCGATACCCTGTTAAAACTAAAAAAATTCAAAATTAAAATTTTACTAATTGTATTGTGGGCTATATTCTTAGCATTTACGGGCCCAATTTTGCCCAGGCCTAAATTATACTATTATATTCTAATGCACTAACCGCTCTAAGTTGTATTTCTGGGCAACTTTAATGTTAATATAGCATTATCACTATCGAAATCTGAATCTACGTTTCCTTGAAAAAGTTTTTAAACTGAATATTTACAAATGTTTAGCTTCCAGTTACCGTTAAAATCATGTTTTTAACACAGTTAGGGCTCGTTTTCACTACAAACCTTGGCAGAGTATTCTTTATTTATTTTACTAATGTTTTGCTTCTCCTAGAGCTTAAGTGCGGAAAGAAGTAAAAAAATTAATAGAACAAACAAAAAATATATTGCTGTCCGATAGAAATTTTTATCTGAGTAACGTCATCTTTTAAAAATCGAATTATTTTTAGTGTGAAAGTCTTTTGTAATTCGATTGAGTTATCACAGATGGCCCTGATCCCAATAAAAATTTTCATTCCAATAAGCGTAAGAAAGTTTTCAGGTTAAGGATTAAAGAGATTTGGCTCTAAGCCTTTTACAAATTCAAATTGCAGTATAGGTGGTCAATTAAGTGTCGCTCTTAAGCAAATTGGAAAATTCATTACAATATTCATACATAAATTGCAAAATTCATACATTAGTATCAAAAATATCAAATAAAATCCGGTCACGAGACCGAGACCACATCACTTGGAGACCAGAACCGCGACCATCAGCACAAGGCCGAGACTGAGACAAGACCAAGATCCCAAAAAATTAGTCTCAAGACCAAGACCAGTCTTGAGCAGGAGTAGGCAAACTTTTTAGCTCTCGGGTCGTATTCAAAAGTTAAATTTGTTTGCGGCAGCACTGCAGTGATCTCTAGAAAAAAGGTCTTCACTATAAATCTTTAAGAAATCACTATAAAAATTAAGAAATTTGATCCCAAAATGAAACGATCTCTAACTAAAATTAATAAAAGGGTCTTCACTTTGATTCTGTCTCGGATTTCTTGATTTTTGTACCAAAATCGGTGATTTTTAAAAGAAATAACTAGGAATTTGGTTGAAGACAAAACAAAGTAAATTTTTTAAAAATTATTTGTTTGAAACCTTTGCGGCCGCACAGAAGGTTGTTATGGTTCGTAGTTTGCCCACTCCTGGCCCAGAGAAACCTGCAATTTTCAGCTTTCGTCAAGATATATATAAAAAATTGTTTTTGATATCTCTCTATGTAATGTATCAAAACTTTGCATATTAATATGTGTAAAAATGATTTTACTACAGTAGAACAATGAGTGGGCTTTAATAAGATAAGTTACATGGCAAACCTCGTTTAACAAAAAGTTATCTAGTCAAAATCGTACCAAAAATTGCATGGAGTAATCTTTGTGTAATTAAAACACAGTGAACGCTCTTCTGTACTGTTATGGTGTTTGCAACGTGCTTCTCTGTCGGGGGGAAATGCAATACTGTCAAAAAAGGTTGTTAATTATTACTGATATGTTTTCATGCAGCTTGAAATGCAAGTTTTAAAAAGTATTATTTTTCAAAAATTAGTTTATAAACATTTTTTTTTCAAAAAAAGGCAACATAAAAAAACAAAAAAATTAATTTTTCTACATATACATTCGTCCGAAATACAAATTTTCCATAACTTTTTAAATAAAGTTCTTGTAAAGTATATATTTTACTTACCACTTATTTTTAAAACAGTTTTTTTAGCGTCAGCAAGTTTTAAATAAAACTAATGCTCTAAATTGCATTGTTTTCAGCAGTAAATAATTTACAAGAGAATATTTAAAATTTTAATTTTTTATTTGTTCTGATCATTAGCCCTTGCCGTAGTTTTCGAGTTGTTTAATCTGCATTGATTACATTGTAATTGTAGTTGCTTTCACACTCGCCGCGTGTTTCCACGTGTATTCTAGCCAGGGTGGCACACGCTCCTCGCTCTTCCGGGCCACTTTAAAATTTTCGGGCCGCAGTTAATTGAAAACTATCTCAGAATGCAAAAACGAATTGTTAATATCTTTTTTTTCTTCACCAACCTAGGGTTGCAGACTTGGGCAATCAGTGATAGAAAATAATTGAAAACACATCACTTGAAAGCGAAGACCAAAAAAAGATTTTTTAATCCTGAATAAACCAAAACTTGGCTCTTAACAGATAACCGCTTTTTTTTTGGTTCTACGCTTTGAAGTGAGATTGCCCGAGCTTAACAATTACAAAAAAAATTTCAAGGGGTAAATCCCTGAGGCATAATAATTCAAATTCTTCGGCCAGCCAAAGGCAAACCTGTTCCGAATCAGATATAGATAAAAAACATGGGTTTTGACCACTCTATTTCTGCTAATGATCATTATGCCAAATGCCTTTAGCCCCGATTATTTTTATCACTTACTGCAAGTGGTTATTTTTTTTTATAAGACTTTTTAATCTAATTCGTTGTTTTTGCAATTAGGGGAGAGCGGGGTAAAACGGGACGTGGGGCAAAACGGGACTTTGCAATTATTTCTTGTATAAATACTCTAGCGCTCCCAAAAGAAAATATTTGGTAGGTTACCATAAAGACTATTTTCGGGTGAAACGGCTTGACTGCAGGTAAAGCAACAAAGTCGAGCTCGGTAAAATGTAAAAGTTGATATGTTGATATAAAATTTTTCAGTAAATAAAGAAGTCTCAAAAAAAGATGTTGCTTGTATTAAATTCGTTAATGATTCCAAGTGTGATGTACTATCTTACTGTTAGATATAAGCCATTAGTTGAGTCACAAAATTTTAAGATAAAAAATTTTGAGGGGTGTGAACTAACCTACTGTCATGGGGCATAATGGGACAGTGCCTGCTTTTCTCTGTTCAGCGATTGATAAGTTTAGAAGTTGAATTCTGATGCAAATTGATTTATGCCAATCTTGTTTGTAGACCTACAGCACCCTAGTGAAAAACTAAAAATCAAATTTTAAAAAATTGTGTGGGCTTGTTTTTGCTTGTTTAAGGCTGCAGTCTGTCTTTATTAGTCTATGTTGAATTTTTTGTTTTGGTTGCTAAAATGTTAATCTAAAGCAGATTAATTTAGTACCTAGGCTTATATTATTAGTCATACAACTTTGACACTTTTTAAGGTTGTATTTTAGTTAAATTATTGTATCATGGTACGAAATTACGTATGTCAGAAAGACTGAAAGGTCAAAATGGTTGGAAAGTAATTTAAACAAAGCAATGAAAGAAGTTAAAAAGAAGAACCTTTCAATCAGAAAAGCAGCTGCTTTCTACAATGTTCCAAAGAGTACCCTGGAAAGACATGTGAATGCAAAATTTAACAATCCAGGAACCACTAGTTTGGGAAATTTTAAACCAGCTTTAAGCCCATCTTTAGAAAATCAACTTGTTGAACATGCCAAGAAATTACAAGATATGTTTTTTGGGTTAACACCAGAATGATTGCGTGTGCTTGCCTTTGATATTGCTAAGGCTAATCACTTTGATGTCACTGTCCCATTATGCCCCAGCTGCGGGGTAAAACGGGACAATTTTTAAAAATTTTTATTTAACCCTCATTTCCTGTGGTTATTAACAACAGTGTTGATTGTTTGTTTGTAGGTGCTGTTGCATCATGTGATTGCAACAATAACTAAAATGGGTGAAATTGTTGTTTGTATTAGGAAATATTAGCAATAATTCTTAGGCGTCCCGTTTTGCCCCGCTTTCCCCTAAATTCGTTGTTTGTAATCAATTTCGTTTTGCAAAAACTTTATATATACGTATATCTTTGTGTAGGGTTTCCTGATAGGGTCTATATATATATATCAAATTAAGTACAAACACTGCAGATAAAATTTATTTATTTAAGATTCGCAACAGTCTGTTTTGCCATAAAAACGGCTCATCAGGCGATTATCTGAAATTAAAAGCAAAAACAAGAGTAAATACAATAACCAAAATAAATACAAATAGAATAAAACCTGAAATAAATACTAATAAAATAAAAACGGGAAATTAGACAAATTTCTTACGACTTGAAAAACTATAAAAACAGCTATATCGTATAACAGTAAAAATAGGCGCAACTACAAACGTAAGAGAATTTTTAGTCATCGACAAGTGACGCGGTATAAATTTATAGAAATCGTGACTAATGAAAAAGAAGTTGTAAATGATAAAAAGCCGGGTTCGATGCCTGGTAAAAATTACGAGAAATTTTTTAGTTTAAATTTGTTTTTATGGCGACACTTGCCGGTGAGTTACTTTCTTTTGTTAAGTGTGCTAGGTGGGTCTGCCAGGAGAATGGCTAGCTTTTCATCGAGGCAGAGATTACACCTGGCGGCACCGGGTTGATAGGTACTAGATCTGGCCGAAATGCTCCATTCAACATGAGAGTCTCTCCCATTATCTATGGCTTCCCAAAAGGCTTTCGATAGCTCGGTGGTATATCTTTTTTGCTTGCTTTTGAAAGTCTGGCGATGGTTGTAAAAACGGGATTTAAATTCCGTTTTGCAGCATCCATAGTACGATTTGGGAGGATCGTTGCTATCTGTTAATATGCTAGCTTTATAAACGATAGCTTTTTCGCGACAATCGCCATTTAGAGGGCATTCTGCCTTGCGTCGACAGTTGCAAGGAGGATGCACATTGGTTTTTTTGATGCTAAGACGGTCTTGTTGTGCCTTGATAGAATCGCTGCCATGTTCGGCATACAACTGTAGCTGATCTTTACAGTGTTTTTGTTGCAGATTTTGTGGAGGCGATGGCGGGAGGGAAAGTGCTTTTCGAGTAAATTAAGAAAAGTCCTTCCAATATTAGTTTTAACATGTTCACTGAAAGGGGGTTGAACCATAATTTATTTCGTTTTCTTTTTTTCGTTTTGGCTGGTATGGTAGGACTACTTGAATTCTGGTACTTTAATTGTGGTATTCGCTTTTCTGAATCACCTCTTGATAAACAACAGTTGCATTATTAAACATGTGTTGGTTGCAGGAGAGTTGTGATAATCGTTCAGCCAGCATTGATGGTAGTTGCTTTTTGATAGAGGGGAGTGATTCGATCTTGAATGAATATAGAGCGGGTGGTCATTTGGTTTCCGGTATAGCCAATACATATTTATCAGATTGCAAATTAAGTGTGACGTCAAGAAAATTTGCTTGTACAACGTTAGGATCAATAGTAATTTTCAAACCGTTTTGCTAAAAAAAACTTTATAATTTTCTTTTTGATACGTTCGATATCAGGTCCTGGGGTGTTTTCTAAAATGGCCAAACCGTCGTCCCTGTAGAAGCCAACATTGCTTTTGCCAATAATAGATGCTAATCCAGAAAGGAGAAATAGACCAACGAGCTCGCATGATTCTGCTCCATCAAATGAACACATTGTGACATCAAACAGCGATTAGTTATTCTTTATCCAGGTACTATTCTTTCTAAAAAGAACAGACTTTCTGCAGTGAAAAATAATCCCAAATGTATCGGAGTCAATAGTGGAGTTTTATTTTCCAAAATTAATAGCATCGGTGAGTAATTTTTTGGATATTGATAGATAGAAATCAACGATGTCAAATACGAGAAATTAACATTTATTTTTGTTGGGAAAATTTCTAAACCATGATATTACTGCTGATGAATTGCGCCATTGTAAGAGACCGGATTTTTTTCGAATTTCTGAATTAATGACATCTAAGAGCTTTTTACTAACTTTACCTATATTAGATTTAGCAGGGTTGATAAGCCGGCATTTCGGATTATTGATAAAATTAGGTTTAGCCTTTGAAAGGTGCTGTTCACCCGTTTGAATTTAACAGATCGGGCCATTTCATAAAGGTCAGATTCGAAGCCAAAGAGATCGCGGCAAATCAAAGACAATTAGCCAGTGATGCCAAGATGATAAATACATTAGCGTCTTTATTCATGCCTGCTGATAAAACTTCCAACCTGATAAAAAAATCCGGTCTCTTACAATGGCGCAATTCATCAGCAGTAATATCATGGTTTAGAAATTTTCCCAACAAAAATAAATGTTAATTTCTCGTATTTGACATCGTTGATTTCTATCTATCAATATCCAAAAAATTACTCACCGATGCTATTAATTTTGGAAAATAACACTCCACTATTGACTCCGATACATTTGGGATTATTTTTCACTGCAGAAAGTCTGTTCTTTTTAGAAAGAATAGTACCTGGATAAAGAATAACTAATCGCTGTTTGATGTCACAATGTGTTCATTTGATGGAGCAGAATCATGC
>OY796885.1:24631141-24660405 GCA_963680785.1 Diplosoma virens | reverse complement strand
ATTAGCGTCTTTATTCATGCCTGCTGATAAAACTTCCAACCTGATAAAAAAATCCGGTCTCTTACAATGGCGCAATTCATCAGCAGTAATATCATGGTTTAGAAATTTTCCCAACAAAAATAAATGTAAATTTCTCGTATTTGACATCGTTGATTTCTATCTATCAATATCCAAAAAATTACTCACCGATGCTATTAATTTTGGAAAATAACACTCCACTATTGACTCCGATACATTTGGGATTATTTTTCACTGCAGAAAGTCTGTTCTTTTTAGAAAGAATAGTACCTGGATAAAGAATAACTAATCGCTGTTTGATGTCACAATGTGTTCATTTGATGGAGCAGAATCATGCGAGCTCGTTGGTCTATTTCTCCTTTCTGGATTAGCATCTATTATTGGCAAAAGCAATGTTGGCTTGTACAGGGACGACGGTTTAGCCATTTTAGAAAACACCCCAGGACCTGATATCGAACGTATCAAAAAGAAAATTATAAAGTTTTTTTTAGCAAAACGGTTTGAAAATTACTATTGATCCTAACGTTGTACAAGCAAATTTTCTTGACGTCACACTTAATTTGCAATCTGATAAATATGTATTGGCTATACCGGAAACCAAATGACCACCCGCTCTATATTCATTCAAGATCGAATCACTCCCCTCTATCAAAAAGCAACTACCATCAATGCTGGCTGAACGATTATCACAACTCTCCTGCAACCAACACATGTTTAATAATGCAACTGTTGTTTATCAAGAGGTGATTCAGAAAAGCGAATACCACAATTAAAGTACCAGAATTCAAGTAGTCCTACCATACCAGCCAAAACGAAAAAAAGAAAACGAAATAAATTATGGTTCAACCCCCTTTCAGTGAACATGTTAAAACTAATATTGGAAGGACTTTTCTTAATTTACTCGAAAAGCACTTTCCCTCCCGCCATCGCCTCCACAAAATCTGCAACAAAAACACTGTAAAGATCAGCTACAGTTGTATGCCGAACATGGCAGCGATTCTATCAAGGCACAACAAGACCGTCTTAGCATCAAAAAAACCAATGTGCATCCTCCTTGCAACTGTCGACGCAAGGCAGAATGCCCTCTAAATGGCGATTGTCGCGAAAAAGCTATCGTTTATAAAGCTAGCATATTAACAGATAGCAACGATCCTCCCAAATCGTACTATGGATGCTGCAAAACGGAATTTAAATCCCGTTTTTACAACCATCGCCAGACTTTCAAAAGCAAGCAAAAAAGATATACCACCGAGCTATCGAAAGCCTTTTGGGAAGCCATAGATAATGGGAGAGACTCTCATGTTGAATGGAGCATTTCGGCCAGATCTAGTACCTATCAACCCGGTGCCGCCAGGTGTAATCTCTGCCTCGATGAAAAGCTAGCCATTCTCCTGGCAGACCCACCTAGCACACTTAACAAAAGAAAGTAACTCACCGGCAAGTGTCGCCATAAAAACAAATTTAAACTAAAAAATTTCTCGTAATTTTTACCAGGCATCGAACCCGGCTTTTTATCATTTACAACTTCTTTTTCATTAGTCACGATTTCTATAAATTTATACCGCGTCACTTGTCGATGACTAAAAATTCTCTTACGTTTGTAGTTGCGCCTATTTTTACTGTTATACGATATAGCTGTTTTTATAGTTTTTCAAGTCGTAAGAAATTTGTCTAATTTCCCGTTTTTATTTTATTAGTATTTATTTCAGGTTTTATTCTATTTGTATTTATTTTGGTTATTGTATTTACTCTTGTTTTTGCTTTTAATTTCAGATAATCGCCTGATGAGCCGTTTTTATGGCAAAACAGACTGTTGCGAATCTTAAATAAATAAATTTTATCTGCAGTGTTTGTACTTAATTTGATAATTTTGTTCTGATCTTCAAATCATTGAGCACTGTTGAAAGGGAATTGACAGCACTGTCCCTTGTATATATGAATAATATAGGGTCTCCGTATTAGGTCTCCATAATATATAAATAGTCTCCATAATTAGGTTTCTATAATATAGTCTCCATAATGTATATATACAGTATATAACACCGTATGAAAATCAGTACTTCTAAAGTGCTCAATAACAAAGTTAGAGCTTAAATTAACAATAGCAAAAACACGGGAATAAAAACAAGGTTAAAAGCCCTACAGACTGTTTCACCCATAAAAGGGATCATCAGGGGTATCTTATTCGAATAGAATTCTATTTAAATAAGATACCCCTGATGATCCCTTTTATGGGTGAAACAGTCTGTAGGGCTTTTAACCTTGTTTTTATTCCCGTGTTTTTGCTATTGTTAATATACAGTATATATATAGATAGATAGATAGATAGGTCTATAGACCTATCGGAGACCTTATATGAAGAGCCAATATTATGTAGACCATATTATGGAGATCCAATATCTATTATTGAGACTATTTTATGGAGACTGATTATGGAGATCTAATATTATAAAAACTATATCATAGAAACGTAATTATGCAGACTATATATATATTGTGGAGACCTAATACGGAGACTCTATATTATCTATATACATATATAAGCCCTATCGGGTAATCCTATACAAAGATATATGTATAAAAGTTTTTGGAAAACAAAATTGATTACAAAAAAACAAATTTGAATGCAAAAACAACGAATCAGCTCAAAGAATCTTATATAATCTCTGGTTTAATGTTTGCTGGACCAGTTCAAGGCAACTGAGAATTAACTTTTTTATTTCTAGACCTTTGCCAATGTAACCTTTTTATGTTTCAGGAAGCTTGTATGGATTTTTGTATGTGGCTGTTGATGCCATAAGTCAATAATTTCTCTCCATTTTAATTACTGTTTGGCATTAGCTTTACGATTTGTTTGCTAAGGAACGTTCAAGACTTATTTAAATTTAAATAAAGTATATAAGATTTGGGTCTCCAATTTTTGCTTCTTTCAATTTCACTAATGCTGGCCTTGTTTGCTGCTTTTGATGCAGTGCACCACTAATCTTTTCTGTTGAAATAAAAAATTTACTCTGAATTTACTAGTTATAAGAATAAATTACTTTATTTCTATCAATATTTGTATTTCTATTGCTAATGTTGTAAAATTGAGCAATTTTGAAAGCAAGAAATTATCTCAATTTTTGGTCATTAGCTAGATAAAATTTTACGACTCACTCTATTCATTTTGTTCATAGCTGAAACACCGTTGTAAAGCAGGGCTAGAATATGCTACTCTCTTCCAATTTACCCTATACGGGTATTACAACATTGTATAAAAAGTTGCAGAAGTTGTTGGCTATCTAACTTGCAAGAAATGGACCTACTGTGAGTTCGATGCTTAGCTTGTTGAAGTGATTTTTGTAGCGCTTTTGGAAAAGACACTTAGAATATTTCTAAATAGATTTTTGATTAGTTTACAGCCATGATTTCGCTTAATATAGAAAGCAACAACTAAGCGAATAACGATGCAAAAATCTCCTCTGTATGCATACAAAGAAGAAATAAAATGTTGCACATAGATTTTATTCTCAGATCTGGCCATTAAGATATCTCCAAAATAGTGTTTCCAACCCGGGTTTTCCCGAACCCGAAACCCGGGTTTTTTGCTATTTTTTAACTACCCGAAACCCAGGTTTTAAAATTTGGAAACCCGGGTTTTAAAATTTAAAAATTTCAGTGTTACTCAGGAATATTAACTACGATTTAAGCACCCGCAGACCGCAGCGTACAAAATTGAACTTTGGAACAGTGAAAAACACCCGCAGTATTAGCTCCACTTGCCCTTATTAAGTAGGCGCCGGTTAAAGTATTGGCTGAACATCAAAGCGAAAACGATCAAACGATTGTCGCGTGTTACAACATCACATGATCAAAAACAAAAATAAAAAGCTGTCTTTTTTAAAAGTTGACTATTTACCATTTATATTACATTGCTGAATTTTGTAGACACAAACAAAACATGTCAGACATTCAATTTCAAGACGTTAGTGACCATAGAAAATCAGATGTTTGGAAACATTTCTTATATGACAAGGCTCAACAAAGAGCACAGTGCAAATTATGTTCAGTGACACTGAAAGCAGCTGGTTCAAGCACCAAAAGTTTGATCAGTCACTTGAAATCAAAGCACAGAATTCAAGTCAAAAGATGCTATGAAATAGTTGCTGAGGAAAATCAACCAATATTGAAAGTTTCACGCATCAAGTCTTACTTTAAGAGTAAGAAGGAGTCCATCAGCGAGGTCATAGCTCGGTTAGTGTCCGTCGATGGTCTTACTTTTAACCAAATTGCAAACAGTTCTCTAATTAGAAGAGCTTTCAAAGCTGATGGTTATTCTATGCCCAAAAGTCCCCAAACCATCCGTGATTATTTTGTTGAAGAGTTTAAAAACACTCTCATGACTGTCAGTGAAAAAGTTAACACAGCCAAAAAGAACGGAGATCGTTTTTCAATTAGCTTTGACGAATCAACTTCAGTCAGGAATCGTCGATACATGAATCTCAATCTACATGACGGACAACGTTTCAGTCTCTTGGTATGATTCGTGTCAAAGGCAGCATGAAATCTGAAAAAGCAATCGAGCTTGTTCAAGGAAGACTTGCCAAGTTCAATTTTAACTTGGACACGGACATTGTGGCCACAATCACAGATGGAGCTAGTGTTATGATGAAAGTCGGTTGAGAAACAAGTCCTCTACACATTGCTTGTTTATCTCATGCAATTCATTTGTGCATTTGTGACATACTATACAAAGAGAAGCGAAAAATTAACGAATTTAACAACAAAAATAATAATGCCAAAGATAATGAGGTTGAGGAAGAAGACAGTGATATAGATGAAACTGCTGAAGACAATCTCGATGAACTTCCGGACATAGTTTTGGTTTCTGAGTTTCGTACAATTGTTACAAAAGTGCGCAAGACAGTTAAAATGTTTAGAAAATCCGCGGTGCGCAACGATGACAATCTACAGCCTCAAAACATTGCCTCCTTTGGAAAAAAGAAAGCTCTATTCCTGGATTGCAAGACTCGGTGGAATAGTTTACTCAAAGTGCTCCGGCGCTTTTACGAGCTACGCAAGGAAATAAAGGTAGCGATGGTTGAGCTTGAGCAAGAGTTTGAGTTTTCCGATGATGAATTGAAAAAGATCAACGAGCTCTGTGAAGCCCTTGCTCCAATAGAAATGGCAGTCGAATACCTTTGCAAAGACAAAGCTGACTTACTTCTGGCTGAAAATGTGGTTATGTTCACTCTAAAGAAACTAAGAGATCTGGATACAAAGATCAGTAAGGCCCTACAGGAAAAGTTTCAGATACGAGTGCAAGAAAGGCGAAACACGAAACTGATCCACTTACTTAAGTATTTGAGGTCTTCTAATTACCTGGACAATTATCAGGACCATTTTGGAAACAAAATCAGTAAAACCAAAATTGCATCCTTGGCAATATCTCTTTTGAAAAGGCTCTATCTACAGAGCCCTTATAATCATGTGGAAGAGGATCAAGAAAATGTTGAAGATGAACCCGTTACCACTAAATCTGGCCAGCCTGACCAGGCACCTAAAATCATGACTCTATCCGAGGAGTTTGTTTCATTTCTCGAGAGTGAAAATCACGAGTGTGAGGCTATTTTGGCACAAGAAGAGAGTCGATCACAAATTGTTAAAAAAAGAAATGAGTCTTTTTGAAGCTACAAAAAAGAGACCTGAAAATCTTGAGAAGCTGTATCACGCATTGCTAACAATCAAGCCCACATCGGTAGAGCCAGAAAGGGCTTTTTCAGCTATGGGACTATTTGTCACGAAATTGAGAAATAGACTAAATGATGAGAGTCTCGACGCTTTGATTTTCATGCGTCAGTACTAAAAAAATCAGTAAAAGCTCTACTTTAGCAATAAAGACTTAATTAATTTATGCATTCTTCTTTTCGTTGTCTTCATAATCATTTGCTAAACTAGTTTTTTTTGGTTGTTGTAACAATTGTTTTTTAATGTTTAACGTGGTAACTTGGTGTGTATTTTTGAAATTTCAGCTTGTTTTGTACATTTAAACTTCAGCAGTTTACACTCTGCTATATGATTGATGTGGTTGACTTTGAAAGCCATATTGTCGGAACAGACATTTTGCCGTCTCCTTTGTGTTATGTTTCCACTATAGAGAACTAATGAGTTGCTAATAAAGTACGCATTAAATACCAGTCAAACAGTAATAATTTCAACGTAATAATGGGTTTATTTTGTGCAAAATCGCTTTTTCATCAAAACCCGAAAAACCCGAGTTTTCCCGGGGTTTTTCTTTCAGGTACCCGAAACCCGGGTTTTAAAATTTTGCCCCGAATTGGAAACATTACTCCAAAATCTAAAATCTGTCTAGTCGGTGTATCTACTGACCTATGAACACATAGTATGGTTTTACTTGTACTATTAGTAAAAAAACACAATCATCTTAATAAAATTTTGATATCTTTTTTTTGGAAGCTGTTTATAAGACTTGTGATATACGGGGAAAATCTTTTTTATTAGATTTTGATTACTCGAAGCTTAAAAAATCAAATATAAAAGTTAAATAAAAAAAATACTGTAATAGAGTAAGTTTTTAAAACTATGAATTTGAATAAAAAAATTTTTTTTTGAAACATCAAAATACTTTGTAAATCTTTCTATAAGGTCAATCAAGCCACGAGCGGTAACTACTCAAACAGTTGTGAAAATTTGATACAAGTAAAAAATCACTTGAAAGTTAAAATTAAAACAAAAGTAATTACAGGTAATACCTTTTACGGATATAAGAAATGACACCAGATTTCTAAAATTTTTGAGTATGCCTCTTAGTGCAGACTTTTTTGTGGATTTTCGCGCCCTGTTGGTTTAGATAAAGTTGGCCGCGACGTCATTTGTTTGATAAATGGCTTGACCACGTCGTCGTCCGCGCTTATTCGCTCGAAACTAATCATAAATCGTTTGACCGTTTGGACATTTTCGCTTCGAGCAAAATCATGTGACAAAACGCAAAATCATGTGACAAAAACGCTTTGTTAGCTGCGTCTTAAATAGATCGGTCCTGAAGAATCAATAGTATGAATAGAATTAACAGCAAAACTGGTTTATTGAAATATTGAAATATTGTTTGTAATTTGGCCGCAAAAAGTTGGTGAGTTTGTTTTTTATTGGTTTTATTGAAAAAATTTATATAATTGTGTTGTTTTTTATATATATAGAGTTGCCAAATTAAATTATAGCTTAGTGGAAAGTAATTTATAATTAGTAGCTTGAAATATATATAAGAACTGTTTTCCGGCTTAATAGTAAATCCAAAATTTGTGTATTAAAATTTTAACGTTCGTCTCGCATTGCTTATAAATTAATATGTAAATTTTAGAAAACCGTTATTCATCAATTGCTCGTTATCGTGTTGGAAAATTTGTCGAATAAATTTTTTGGTGGCTTGCGATTTGTGGTGGATAACGCGTTCTGATCCTCAACGACTACAAGGCCATTCCAGTTTTAAAATTTCTGTGCGAGTGCCGCGTGGCATGGTAGTGCACACTTTTTTGCAATCTCCAATAAACTTGTATAAAATTAGAATTGCTAGTTTTAATAAAAAGTGTTTTTAAAATTTAATATTTTCTTATAAAAGGAAATCACAAAAATGGCTTGTTTTTGAATTAAACTATAACAAAATTGCAAATAAAAAGAGCAGTATGCGATGTTTTTGAAAATACATTGTTCAACAAAATTTTTGTAGCTAAAAAATTAAGAATAATTTTAGATTTTGGTGCTAAATCCAAATCTGCAACTGGTTTTTTTCATCACGTTTATTTTTTGCATTATGAACATAGCAGGTAAAAATTGAGATATATAGTGGTTAGGAGCGTTATGTTCAAGTTTAATTGATGTAGTTCATACTCAGAAGGTTAACCACTAACTTGATTCTATTTACAGCACATTTATTCACTTATTAAATACTCGTAGAAATAAAAACAAAACAAAAATTAAAACGAATAATTACAATAAAAGAGACAATTTAATATAGCATAATCATAACAGAAGTTAACATATCTAACCGATATCTGCCGGAGTGTAACGCAATATAATACAATTTGTGACTAAGCCACATCGCTGTATACAAGTGGGCGTATTACCACGTGATCATACGATATGGAACGACAGAATGTGAAATTCGAGATTGCATAAAAATAGAGCATGTGAAAGTTAAAATTCAACGTTTTAAACCAAATTTTATAACTCCGATAATAACTAAAGTTGTGTTTCATGTGAAAATATTTGGGCTGTCCAAGTAATCGCTACAGATACCTATTAGTGAAACCGTCAATTTTAATGTCGAACTTTATAAAGCTTAAAAACTTTAAAATGCCAACTCAGCATTTTGTTGGTTGGACATGAAGGAGTATTAATACTGCTGGTGTGATCTGTTAGATACGAATTCTACGGCAATTTTTAGTTCCAATAAGCTGGATGCAAAAACTGAATTAAAAATAAATACATTACTTTGTTATTTTTTGCACAATCTTGTAAAACTAATTTCAATAGCTTTTGGTATGTTTATGGAAATATACATTGCCAGCACATTCACAAAATATTGGACGTAAAATGAAAACTGCATATAAGCACTACTTTAGTTGCAAAGTTGCTGATCATCACAAAAAAATTAGCATCTCATATTTCCTGCAATTTTTGCAACACCCAGCTTCTAGAGTGGGTTATAGGTAAAAAGAAAAGATGCCTTTTTCAGTTTCCATGATTGTTATAAAAAGACTTTCTACAAAATAAAAGTCAAAACTGCTTATTCAAGTTGCCAGTCTGCGTTGAAACTATATCTGACAATCCAATTTCTAAAGCTCCACTCGAAAAGTTTTTGACCGTCTAGAGTCTTCATGTGAACTAGATAGCTCCAGCGAGACTACTTCAAATGATTTGGGACTTGTTGCATCTAGTTCAAACACTCCAGTTAAAATAAATCAAATTTATCTTGAACTATTTTTTGTCAGAGTACTGGCATTGCCAAAATAAACTTAAACAAAGAAACTTAGTTTAAGAAGGAACTAAAATTTCATTGTTTTGTCATTACTATAAAAGACTCAGCTCATTCTTTGTGTCCTACAATGGCTTGTGCTTCTGTGAAGATGTTGGTGGCTTAAAGATAAAGTTAGGGTATGAGGAGAGGTGTGATGATTGGAGATTATACATTCGAGCAAAGCAAGTCTGCGTGCAGTTCTTTCGCATAATTCTAATACTCACCCGTTTATAGCTGTATCACATTCAATATAACTAAAATAAGCTATTGAGACAATGAAGCCTTCGTTTAACGCTCTTCAGGACCCTAAATTTTTTTAATGATTTATGGAGATTTTAAAGCTATATCTTTTAATTTAGAAAAGTTTGGATCTTACAATACTGATGCTTAACTGAATGCTTGCATTTTCATTGGTTCACAAACTCGAAAAACTTTTGCCGATTAAAATCTTAATATAAAAGAAATGAAAACTTGAAAAACACTTAAACTGTTTGCAGAAAGGTTTCTTGGAAACCATAGAGCTAAAAACTAAATAAAAATTGTGGTGAATATGATAAAAGCTTTCAGATGTTCGTTGAAGAATGAGTTTAAAGTTGCATTTCTTGCATTCACACCGCATTCTTTCCCGACAATTTAGATGCTGTAAGTGATGAACACCGTGAAAAATTTTAACAGGACATTGCAGTTGATATCTCATGAACGCCACTAAATGAAACTGTATTGTACATACAAGAAGATTAGTGAATTTATGGGAATTATAAAACTCTCTGTGGACCGCTAGAAATATCCATTGAGAATCATTGGTTTAGATGAATAACCACAATAAGAACAAAAGAGTTGAAGCCTTTTTTCCATAAGTGCTTTACTTAAAAAACAAAAAGAGCAACAATCACTTCAAAGCTGTGATAAGTCAAGGATTTTAAAAAGCAATTTAACCACTCATAGCAAGATTGGAAAGAAAAAAATTTGCAGAAGTTAATATATTATTTTACTACTCTTAACTTTTTAAAAATCATAAAACTAAAAAGACAGAAACTTTTTGCAAATACAATAAATTAAAATTTTGTGATAGCTTTAAAAAAATAAATTTAAGAGAGCTTTTTCAAAAATATTTTTCATAGTAAATAAACTTAAAATTTTTTTCTCAATTTGATGACAAAGTGGAAAAAATTGCGGAAGTTTTTATTTTCCGCCTTATTAAATAACTATAACAAAAACGTAATTTTCCAAAAAGACACATATTGTTTGAAGCTGAATACGTAGAGAAGAAATAAATTTTTTCCTGTTACTAAAATTCTTTTATATAAATATAGACTATTCACCTGCATTCACAATCCGGTAGCTTCTGGATTACCTGTGCATGCATTATAATTGGAATAGTAAACGCAAAAGCTAAAAGCCAAACAAGGACTGAGATAAAAATAGCCACGGAGCATTGTCTCAATTTTAGCCAATTTCTTGAGGATGTTTTACAAACAGCGACGTAGCGGTCTATGCTCATCACCTAAAATTTAAAGTTTTTCAAATATTTAGTAAATTGAATAGAAATTTTTAATAAAAATTGAAATCAATAATAAGATATTTTTTAATAGTTGCTAGTGCACCTTTTTTTTATAAACTTCAATCAGTAATCGTTGCAGAATTGCAAAATATGTTCAATTAACAAAAAAGAAATTTATAATTTTATTTAAATAATAAAACAGTTTATGTTTTTTAAAAAAAAGTAACAAAAGCAATTTGGTTTATAATAAAAATTTTAAAGAGACTGTTTTTTTCTGTATTTCAAAAAAAAAAGAACGCTGAAGTGAGTGAAGTAATAAATAAATTATTCTTAGTCATCTTCTATGTTTTTGATATTAGTTGTTATGCATTGTATAGATTTTAAAACTGTTTTATGAGTGAAGTTAGAAAAGGATTTCGTATTTAGTACGGTTTGTATAATTGCCAAATAAAAAATTTCTTACCATCAAAAAAAGAACTGAAGTAAAATAATTAAGAAATACAAAAGTGTGTTTCAGTTTGCACAAAGATTCCGAATGAATCCACTTATTTCTTAGCTTTTCGGACACAGTTAAAGGCAAAGACAGAAGAAATAACATGTCTGCTACGGCAAGTTGAAGAATATACCTAAAATGTTTGTTTGATTAAACAATTTTTGGTAATTTTTTAGCGTTTTCAGTTCACACAGTGAGAGATACGTTTGTTATAAATAAGTAACATAATTAAATAGTAACTGTAACCACAAACAACTAACTTTAAATAGTTAGATTTTTACTCGTTTTTGTTAAATAAGTTAAACAAATATTTGAGCGTGTCTAGAGATATAAAAAAAAATTAAGCTGCCAGAAAAAGGAAAGTTTCAAATATTTTATGTGGCAAAGTTCATCTTAACATTCAAAGAACTATAATGATAACCTAATTAAAAAACAACATGCATGAGTTACTCCAATATAGACTATAGCAGGGATTCTCAAACTAGGGTACATTTTGACTTTTTAAGGGTTACAATAGATATGAGATAATATCCTTGTTCAACTTAAGTTTTAATGTTAATTTACGAGACGAAATTACGTAAAAAAACCCAAATTTTAAAATTCAGGAAATTACTTTTAATTTAAACAGGTTAATGTAGTGAAAGAGTAAAAACTTTTTTTTTCTTTTAAAGATCACCCTGATTATGGGCTGGAATTCGTAAAATCCGAGACTAATTCCTAATGAAGATTTTTTGGAGAAACGCAACAAAATTTTGAGGGTACATGCAAACCTATAAAGTGTCCAAAAGGTACCGATGAACAAAAGTTTTGGAATCCCTGGCTTATAGCAAACGGGTAAAATAATGAACAGTATTTTAAAGTTAAGTAACTGTAGTGTTAATATACTACAAAGATTTTTACGGCTTTACTTCAAATAATATTCTTGCAAATCAGTTCAAAACCTACTACATTTGAAATAATTTAATGTTAGAAGAGTGAGCAAAATTTAGCCATGACATTTGTACTTTTTTTGACTTTATCATAATATAGTTTTGTAGGAAAAAGTTTTTCAAGAATTCTTGTTTATGATTTATGAATTTGCCTTTGTCTCTATGATTAATTTGAGATATTTATCGTTTCTTTAGATTTTTTATTTTACTTCGATGTTGTAAAAAATGATATTTTTATTGTAAGTTTTTTTTATCTTTTTTTTATATGATTTCTTTTAAACTTTTTACAAAGTCCTTTGGCAGTTACAGTAAGGTCTTTATTGTCAATTAGCATTTCTAAAAAAATCTTTTTAATTGCAAGAGATTTACACATAAAATTTTCTTAGCTGCGTGAAATGATTGAATTTGAGAAAGTCATACTTACCCGTTTTATTATTTCTAAAACTTTTTACCCAGAATGGACATAAGAGTCACAACTCACAACGCTGCATATAGGACAATCTTCCTGGTGTCAAAAAGTGCCAATTTGGAGCCAAGATTTTTTTGTATTGTTTCACAAACCAGGCGCAAAAAGGTTATTTAAATACTGTTTAAAAATTTATTTTGACACTTGGATAAAATAAAAAGATTGAAATGTACTGATTTAACAAGTTTAGAGTCGTTGTACAAATAAGTTTCGTTTTCACCGATGGCTAGATTACAATAATTAACTGTTATTATAATCAATTAAAGTTTCTTGCCACTATTGAAACAATTTTATATGGTATTCAAATCATAGCAAAAAAATAGAATTCACCGCAGACTGTTTTTACCTAAAGTTGAATCAAAATTAATTGTTAAAAATTTTTCCTAGCTTATGAGACAAGAAATTACCAAAAAATGTCAAGTGAAAATTAAACATACTAATAAAAATTCAAATTTTGATCAAAAGTTTCGATCAAATGTTGTTTCGGTCAGGTGTTGTTTCAATCAAGTGTCTGTCATTTAATCAACAGTCGTAGTATCAGGAGAAAGACGTGGCTGGAATATGTAGAAATGCTTATTAGTTCAAGTGTGTCAGCGGGTGTTGCGGATTAACAAATTGATTGCAGGAAGGTTGAAAGAGCTAGCTTCTGGCTATTTTAAACTTTTTCTTTTTTTTAAAAATCAGTCTCTTGTAAGGATGGGTAAAATAATGAAATCAGTTGTAGAAGCGCTAAATTTTGAGTAGGGATACAGTTTAATTGTTATATGGCGTATTATATGAGGAGAAGGGTATATGTCAAGTTATAAGGGATCATATGGAAGGGGGATGATAAAATTGACTAAAATAACATAATCGGATTGGCCTCTCATTATACCACTATTTCGCTTTTCTGTTAGTTTTATAACTAAGTTTTAATTAAAATTATTGGTATTGTTATTTACCCAAGTGACTCTCCAGAAATGTTGAGGCGCTAATCTTACGGAAAATAACCTGCATTTGAAGATGCCAAAATAGCTTTATTTGTAATTTTAGTTTTTATACATTGACATAAATAAAATGTTAAGCTGCTTGCTGAGAATACAAAGCATAGAAAAATTTTATGAAGTGTCTTCTCAAGACGAAAGTAAGGTAACCGAATGATGAGAGTTTAAGTTAAACCCAAACCGCGTCAGTCGCGGTCGCCGACGGCTCCCCTACCCATACAAATGTAATCCAGCACAAGTGAATTTCGGCAGCATGGCTGAATATGTAGGAGCGTTTTGTTGATAAACAATGCAGCACAGGCTTTGTTAGCATGTTCAACAAAAATAATGCTATTGCCCAAAAAAATAATTGAACTACGAAAGAGGCTTTTAAAGAGAAAATTTTATCTAGCCATACCTCCTTTATATAACAGAGCTGCAAGTTCAGGCATTTAACTTTTGATACCTTTTCCGTCAATTGGCTTTTCTGCATTACTGGAATTAAAGAGCAAGGCCAAAAATGAAGTAGAAACAGATTTATGGTGTGTTCTGGCAATAGCAGCACATGATGACGAAAAACAATTTGCCAAGATGCAACATCAGCAATCTGACTGATGCTGTTTTGTAGAGTTGCAATTAATTAATAAATTTCTTTTTAACAAAGTGATTACTTTTAATTGTTTTTTGTTAATAAGCGTGCACTAATGCATTAGATAGCCTGCAAACGGCTAAATAAAAAAATTTTAAAACAAGGGTTGTTATGTTACATTGGTTTGCCAAAGGGGTGGCAGTATGAAAAAATTTGAAAATCAATGGTTTAGAGAATAAAACAAACCTTATTAAAATTAAAATCAATAAAGCCAAAAAAGCGCTTCTTTTTTATTTTCTCTTGTAAACAAACAAACTAACAAGCTGTAACATTTAAAAAAAAAATTGTTCCGCATTAAGCCACTTTTGAAAAATTATTTTTTTGAAATAAAAGACATTGTTGCAAGCAGTTCTACTGCGCTTTTGAGTGAAATCTAAAAATTTTTGGAGGTCCACACAAAAAAATATTAAATTGGGGATCCATGGTATTATTTTAATGATCCACTGGACAAAGCAGTCAACAAAAGGTTTTTGGTTTCATCTTCCTGAGAATTAGAATTCGGACCTCAATTTTAGTTGAAGACAAAAAACTCAACATTTTATCCAACCTACATTTTTGGGCGGAAGTAATTTACAAATTATTAAAATGAGTTTTTTTGGTCTTAACCTGAATTGGAGAATCGATTTCTAACTTCCAGAATATTGAAATACATTTTATTAAAATCTTAGTGAAGACCAAAAAAACGGTTTTTCATTGATTTATTACCGAATTTCGCGCAAAATTGCTAGTTGGATTGAAGTGAAAACCTTTCTTTTTTTGTCCCCACTTGGATTTCAACGTAATATACCTGAAAGCTAGAGATCGCTTGTGAAAACAGAAAAAGGTTTTTACTTTGGTTTTTGGAAAAAAACATCAAATATTTTTGTCTTGAGGGGCACCAAATTTACAGCAAAAAGAATCCACAGGTTAAAAAGGTGAAAAACACTTGTTCTAGACAGAATACAGTTATGACGTCATGCTCAAAACACGATTAAAAATACGCTTCTCAACATAACCACTAAAACTAATATTCCGCTTTTGATGTTTCGGTTTTGGATTATTATATTAGCAAAGTCACGAAAATTGACTTCAAAAAAATATTAAAGTCTGTAAGCTTAAAAACCACAAAGTTGTATGAAAGCTAATCCAAGAAAATGTATTATGTTAATAAGGCAAGGAATATCAATGTCTTGAGAACTATTTTAATTAATCTACTCAAAATTAAAAGAAAATAAGAGGGTGTAATAGCAAAACAACCATCCCAATTGTTATTAAATTTTTATTCCTTTACGTAATTAGTAATTATTTATAATCTTCTTGAGGTGACAAATTGGGCAAATTCTACTGTTTGTAAAGCAAAGAACGATCAACAAATTAATAACTAAAACACTACAACATAGAGAGCCAAGCTAATTAAATACTCAGATGAAGTTTCAACTTGAACGTTTTGGACAAAACATGTAATGAGTGCTGCTCTGTTCAATTTTCAAACCCTTGTATTCTGCTTCTTGTATTCCGGTTTTCTTCTAAACATTACTTATCTAAGTGAAGCAAATTTTTAGGACGGTTGTTTGATAATGCGTCCATATACATGTATAACAAAAGTTCATAGCAACTCAGTTGATAACACCTTGTCTTTTTAAAAAAATTTAAAAAAATTACTTTTGGAATTATCAAAATGCACTTTATTTTTCTTAAAAAAATGGCGGTCTGGTCTTGGTCTTGATTTCCAAATTTGTGGTCTCAACTGATTAGTGGATTATGCTGTTCTAAATATCTATAGACTTCTTTTCACAGTTTATTTTCGAAATTTTTAAGTCCACTTAAACATCATACGTTTATTTTACGTTCGTTATAAGTAATTGCAACTGAAATGTTTTTACTTGTAACTAATATAAAAAGGAAGTAAAAAAACATTAGTGTCAGCAGCACATTTTTTGTTGTTTTAAATTTAATTAAAAATACGTACGTACATTGAAAAAATTTGTAAGAATCATAGGTCATAGGCTAAGGTCATAGGTTAATAAAAAAAGGTCATAGGCTATCATTAGTTTTAAAAATTTAGAGATAATTTTTTTTTTAAACAGGCACAGCAAAGCAAACACTAAAGGCGCACTAAAATGCGAAGAATAAAAAAAATTTAAATGCAATCAACCTAACAATTTGTCGGAAAAAACAATATTTAAAATTTACCAATGAGTAGACGATTTAAGATATTCTTTTGACACCATTATGATAAGAATTACGAAAAAATTTCCAAGGGCTCCAACAATGCATAAGGTAAGAGGAAGTACCCCATTAGTGAAAAGAAAATAAAAGCCTGAAACAAAAATTTAAGAAAGATTCGGATTAGCTTAAAACTTGTATAATATTGATCAACATTTGTTCAGATTTTGAATTAAAATAAGTATAAAACTATATAATTTGCTGTTAAATGCTGAATATTAAATACGAGAATCATTGTAAAAGATAATCACAATGTACGTATCCGGTAGAATGTGAGCAGTTTGCAGGCAAAGGCTCGATCCAGACATTGTTGCACTAAACAGCAAAATTGGCAAAAACAACAAACTCTTTCTTCATAGTTGCGGACAAATCGTTAATTTCTAGCGTTAAACGTAATCTATCAAACAATAACAAAAAAATTGAGCAGCATAGACAAGCCTCTCGAGAATCTTTTAGATGATACAAAGCATAGATATTTGTCGAAAGTTTTTGGGTCAACTACAGACGTTATCAGCTTTGGGATAGCGATACGAACAATTAACGCTTTTTTGAAGACTTCATGACTTTTGAATTCGCACAAGTAAGAAGCAAGGACGCTACGACATAACCAGTATTTCGAAAAAGCACCAACTTGGATTAAAAGGTTTGCCTTAGGGGAAACAGGGCCTGAAACTTAAATTTTTTATGTAAATTTTAAAAAAATTTTTAGGTTAAAACTTGAAATGAATACTTCTACAGATTGCTACCTTAGCGTAGTGGAAAGGCTTGCCTTTTCTATGATCCTAAGAGTAATGCTGTCTGGAGTTTTCAATTCCTCTCATGGCTGCCTATGGCGGTAAGGTCGAAGGTGAGAAACAAACCAAAAGCAATCTAACAAATGTAACAAAATGAATAATCTTAATGACAATATTCATATTGCATCGGGCCTCGCGCAGGATAAAAGGTCGGCGTTTGGGCTTTAGGCAGAGGAACCCGTTTGAAAAGTAAGCTTCATTCTTCCCCACAAGCTGAACGTAACTGTAAGCCCATCAATGTTCCATGACCAAGACCTGACATGGTCACGTCTTGGAATTCCATCACCAAATTGCCGCTAGTTGAACGAGATTGAGATGCTCGGAGATCCCAACTCGAGCTGCTGCCCCTGCAACCCCAAAAGGACAAGCGGGCAAAGGGAAATACACTGAACTAATTAATGTTTTTTCTGAAAATAAAGATTATGATGATTTTCGGGTAAAAAATTTTCTGAGATTTTTTCTGATTTCTAGGTGGAAAATAACAAGGATCTCTTGAGAAAAGACTCGAGATGGTTTGCGGTCAATAAAATTTTGCGGATATCTATATATGATCGAAGTTTTATAAATGATCAAAAAAGAAAATTCTCGAAGAAGGTTAAAGAAAACATTGCAGTAAAAACTTGTTTAACATTTGAGAATCAAACTATGTTTTTGCATCGAAAAAAAAGGTTATTGAATTAAAGCTTACTTGGATTTATTATAATGCGATTAAGGCTTGGCGAAGAAGGTTAAATCAAACGGAAAATAATCTTTGATAAAAAATTCTCAATAGTTTTGTAAAAGTTGTTTACCTGATCTTGATTTTTGGTTTTAAATTTATATCCAAAAAAATTGTTTTAATTGAAGATACAATAATTGTTACATCTAAATCAACTAATAGTATGGTGAACTTGATTTTAAATGAAACGACACTAAAAAAAGGAAAGAGCACAGCACATTTAACTTTTTTTTAACTATAAATAATATTGCGGTTTATCACGTCTTGCCAATTTTTTAAAGATTAATGGTAATAAAAATTTTTTTGTCTAGATCAAGGTTTTTCAAACTTTTCGAACACCTAATCTTATTCTTTTAATTCATGAAACATTAAGTCGAACAAATTTCTAAATGCAAATTTGTCAAGAATATAAATGAATTTCAATTTTGCAGATCAAAAAACTAAAGTTGCCAAAATCATTTTCAAAACATAGCGTAACATATAAAATTAAAGTGTGAAATTTTTAAAATATATTTATGCATATTCATTACGACCTTAACATCACACCATTGTTCAGAGGAACAATTTAAGTAAGCTTGCGAAACACTGTTTAAGAAGCGCTAGTATAGATTAATGTTTTTATAAGAGTATTGAGAAATAAGTGTTAAAAAATTTTAATTACTAATTTACAGTAGGTTTATATTTTACTCACCTGAAGCAGCGCTGGTTTCTTCTGTTATGTTTAGCATTGTAACTACCACTTAGTATTGTGCTAATTCATCAAAGTTTTACCAAACAGATAGAGATATGAAAATGTTACTTTAAGGTGAGATCTCACTGTATTCGAACGTGAGATGATTCCTTGCGTGCGATTGCTAACCCAGCCCTTGCGAAAACGTTTGTAATTGGTTCATCTCTGTAGATAAAATTCTGGAATTTCTTGACTTTTCCTAATTTGAAATGCTAAATAAGATGGTATTATTTTTAAGTGCCCTTGAAAAAGGGTGAACGGGTAAAACAGACGTTTTTTAGCAAATTTGTGAATTTTTGCTGGTTTTTGCAAGCTTCTTCTTCTTCTTTCGGCTTTTCTCTTCAGTCAGGGGTGGCCACAGCGTATCATCATTTTTCAAAACTTTTTCTGTTCTTCAACATTCGCTCCTTTGCACTAATTTCCCCCATATCTTTTTTTTACTACATCTAAAAAGCTTCTTTTTGGTCTCCCTCTTCTCCTCTTTCCCGGTAACTCCATTTCCATCATATTTTTTTTCTACATACTCTTGGTCTCTCCTCATGACATATCCATACCACCTCAGCCTCCCCTCCCTCATCTTCATTCCTAACCGTTCTACCTTAACGGTACTTCCGATGTGCTCGTTTCTAATCTCGTCTTTTCTCATAACTCCCATAGCAAACCTCAACATTTTCATCTCTGCGACTTCCATCTCTTCCACTTGTTTTTTTGTGATTGCCACAGTCTCAAGTTCATACACCATTACTGGTCTTACCACTGAACTGTACACTTTTCCTTTTAATCTAGCTAGTAACATCCTGTCGCAGATTACTCCCGATACTCTTCTCCATCCGTTCCATCCTGCCTGTACTCTCTTCTTTACCTCCCTCTCACAACTACTACTTTCTTGCACCGTTGATCCCAAATACTTAAATTCCTTTCTCTTGGCACTTTTACATCCTCCATCTTTACTGTTTTGTCATCATTTCCTCCATTTATGCAAAGATATTCGGTCTTTGACCTACTTACTTTCATCCCTCTTCTTTCCAATGCATACTTCCAGGATTCTAATCTCCGTTCTACTTCTTCCCTGGTCTCTTCACAAATCACAATATCATCAGCAAACAGCGTCGTCCATGGTGTTTCTCTCCTTACTTCATTTGTTAGCCTGTCCATTATCACTGCAAAAAGGAACGTACTTAACGCTGATCCCTGGTGCAGTCCAACCTTAACCTTGAAACTTTCTGTAGTTCTTACTGCACACCTCACCACTGTTTCGCTTCCCTCATACATATTCTGTACTAGTTGTACATACTTTTCCACTATTCCTGATTTTCTCATACAGTACCACAGCTCTTCCCGTGGAACCCTGTTGTAAGCTTTCTCTAGGTCCACGAATACACAATGTAGCTCTCTTTGACCTTCCCTGTACTTTTTCATCAACATTCTTAAGGCAAACATGGCATCGGTGGTTTCATTTCCTGACCTAAATTCATATTGCTGTTTGCTAATCTCCACTCTATCCCTTAACCTGGCTTCAATAATTCTTTCCCATACTTTCATTGTGTGGCTCATTAGCTTTATTTCTCTGTAGTTTCCACAGCACTGTGCGTCCCCTTTGTTTTTATAGATTGGGATAAGCACACTACTTCTATGTTTTTCTGGCATCCGTTCACCCGTTAATCGTCTGTTGAACAGTCTGGTCAAAACTTTATCCCCATCTTTTCCATGAACTTCCAAACTTCTACTGGCAACTCATCTGGCCCTACCGCTTTATCTTTGTTCATCCTTCTTAATGCGTTCTTTACTTCCTCTCTACTAACAAAATTTTTCTCTTCGTTGACCACTTCTGGTTCCTTTGTCCTAGGTTCTCTGTTATTTTCCTCGTTCATCAGTTTTTCAAAGTACTTTTTCCATCTTATTAACACTGCTTCCGAATTTACCATAACATTACCGTTTTCAGCCTTTATAACCCTCACGTGCTGTACATCTTTCCCTGCTCTGTCTCTCTGTCTAGCCAATCTGTACAACTCCTTCTCAACTTCTTTTATTTCCAATCTAGCATACAAATCGTCATACGCACGTCCCTTCGCCATTCCAACTGCCTTCTTTGCCTTACTCTTCTTTTCTTTGTATACCTTTTTAGTATTTTCATCTCTTATTTTGTCCCATGCTTTCTTTGCCTCTTTCTTTTCTTTTATGCTCTTTTGAACTTCCTCATTCCACCATTATGTCTCCCTGTCTCCTTTTCGTTTCCCAAATGTCACTCCCAGTACAGTTTCAGCTGTTTTTCTTAGCATTTCTGCTGTTTTGTCCCACTCATCAGGTAACCTATCCTTGCCTTTCAAAATCCTGGTCACCTCTTGTCTAAACGCTTCTTGACAGCTTGTCTCTTTCAGTTTTCATCATCGTATCTTTGGCTTTACTTTCTCTACTTTTTTTTTCAACATAAGAGCTATTTTGCATACCACAATACGGTGCTGCTTTGCAACACACTCATTCAATATTACCTTACAATCGCGCATTTCCTTCAAGTTCCTCCTTCTGCAAATCACATAATCTACTTGGGTACTTTTTCCTTCACACTTATGCGTCATCCTGTGTTCATCTTTTTTCTTGAAATAAGTATTGACAATCGCCAAATCCATCCTTTTCCCAAAATCCACAACCATTGATCCTTCCTTATTTCTTGTTCCAGCACCGTACCTCCCCATTATTTCCTCATCCCCTATGTTTCCTTCGCCCACATGTCCATTAAGGTCTGCACCAAATCTACCCTCTCTTCTGTTGATATACTTTCTATCAACCCATCCAGGTCTTCCTAAAAATTATTTTTCTCCTCCATGTTGTTGTTAACCTGTAGAGCATATGCGCTTACTATATTTAAAATGGACTCATTTACCTCCAGCTTCATGACCATTAGTCTGTTTGACACCCTTTTCACCTCCAGAACACTTTCATCCAGCTCCTTCCTCACCACTATCCCTATAATATTTTTCTTCCATCAGCTCCGTCGTAAAATAATTTGCATCTACCTCCAATGTTCCTTGCTTTACTCCCTTTCCATTTTGTTTCCTGTAGGCACAATATGTCTTCGTTCCTTTGCTCCATCATATCTGCCAGCTCTCTTCCCCTTTCAGTCATCGTTCCAATATTTAAGGTACCCACCCTTATGAGTGAGCGTCTTCCTTTCCACGCTTCTCACTGCTTCTTCACTCGCCTTCCTCCTCTCTTTCTTCTCTTATTTTCACTATATTAACAGTAGCATAATTTTCACAGGTGCCCTGCTGTGCGACACCTGAGGCGGTTGTTGGTAACCCGAACCGCGACCAATCCGGTATGGATTGATAATGATTACGCATTTGTCTGTTTTGGCAAAAAAGTTTTACGCCGGATGCCCTTCGTGCCGCAACCCTCCTAATTTATCCGGGTTTGGGACCGGCATCAAGAGACACAGAAATGGGCCTCCGAAGGCTGGGTTGCTGGTTTTCGCAAGCAGAGCGTGGAATTTCAATTTAACGCCTTTATTAACCCTATTCTCCTCAAGCTTTTTTGAGTTATTAACTCCTCAACGGCCGGGCTTCAGAATCCCACCAAATCAACAATTTATAACTCCAAAACTACTTAAGCTATTTTTATGAAACTTAAGCAGAGTAAAGATTATTTATTTAACTTTTGTTAGAGCAAAAAAGTTTTTTTTAAATTTGTTTGATAAAGTATGCAAAATCGCAATTTAGCAAGGTCACTTCAATTTTTACGTTTAGACACTTAAAACTAGCGTGACATGCGATTGTAACGGCTTTGCTGTTGTAACAGTCGTGAACTTAATTAAAAATTGGACGTGAAGAGTGACGTCAACGCGCACAACAATTACAAACAATAAAGACGCTAAGGAAGCTTGTTTCATTGTTTGAATGGTCAATTATGAAAAATATTTTAGACCAATTTCATTTACTTGCTCACATGTTTTGTCCACATGTTTTTGTGGTTACTAATAGTTATTGCTGTTTTTTTTTAAAAAAAGATAAAAAAACAAAAATGAATTCTTTTTTACGCAAAAGAATTTGAAATTGGCTATGTTTTGATATTTAGCAGTATTAAAATATCGACTTACAGATATCATAAAACCAACAAAACTTTATCTTTTATATATCATTGTTTACATGCACATCGTATTTCACCGCCGCAAAAAAAGTTTTTTAATTATTGAAATGAAAGTACGCCATTGCATTACTTTACAAAAAAAAAACACTGAGAAAACAATAATACTCTATATAAAACTGTCCGACCTCATGCTCCTTGATGCAACGTTATCCCTGGTTTGTGCAAGGCACCGCATTTGCAATGAGATAAAGGAACGAGACCCCATTTTTCTATGCACAAATGAATGTATATGTGTAAAATGTACGCATACAGTATGTGTAAATTTATATGTGTAAAATGCTTTCAAGCAATGGCCAAAACCATGCACTTAATTAAGTTATTAATATTTATATTGTTATAAATTAAAAATATTAAAATTCATGTCACTTAATAAAGGCGTGAAATTAAAATTTCACGCTCTGCTTGCCAAAACCAGCAAAAATTCACATATTTTCTAAAAAACATTTATTTTACCCGTTAACCCTTGTTCGGGGACACCTAAAAATAGTACCATCTTATTCAGCATTTCAAATTAGGAAAAGTCAAGAAATTCCAGAATTTTATCTACAAAGATGAACCAATTACAAACGTTTTTACAAGGGCGGGGTTTCAGAAGCCCGGCCGTTTGGAAGAATAGGGTAAGTGACATGAATTTTACCAAGAATTGGCTTTGCGTTACGAAGCGAATTACGTCCTTTACCGACGTCAAAATGCCTCAAGCGATGCAGAACTTATTTCATGTAAATTGCTTTTTCTTTTTTTGAGCTTTTGGCCATTGCTTAAAAGCATTTTACACATATACATTATTTTGTATAAAACAATTGCTGTTGGAATGCTTGAATACCAATCAAGCGGACAAAATTCAATTTTTACACTAAGCATTTTTATAAAACTTTCTTATAACTATTCATTCGTGGGAAAAAAAATTAAATTAACTGGTTCACATTTTAGCTCTTACGCTGACGCCTTCAGACAATTAAACAACACCTGACTTTTTATAATGAACTTTTTATTTATATTTCACGTTGCATTTGAAGTAACAGGCCATTTTTATGTTGAAATTTTCCTTACAGTATAATGAAAAATCCGACGTAAAGTTTTGTAAAAAAGTTTATAGCTTTTAGATGTGGGTTTTGCAAACAGAAAACATGAATAAAAACAAGACGTTTTATACGATTGAATTTCAATAAGACAGGAATTTCCAACTTGAATAAATTCATGACAGTTCTAAAGTGTGAAGTTTGCACAAATGACTTTTTTCCTCCCAAAAAATTTTCGTGTTAAAGTTTAAAAAAACGCTCCTTACTTATTGCAAAGAGTTTGATAAATTTATTTCGAAAGTTAAATAAAGACCAAAAAAATTTCATTCTTGAAATTAAAAAAAAACTTTTTATGTAAACATAAAGACCATTTATGGTCTTTATTTTTTTTTTTGCAATAAATTTTATGTTTGAACTCAAAATGTCATTTAGAAAAAAATTGGATATGACTTCTGGTCTAATATGATTGTCCTATTATATTCCGACATCTTTTGGTTTCAAAATGACCCACTAACTGGAAACCTCTGCATAAAATCAAATTAAATATCTTAGCTATGGATGACCTGGGCTATTTGCAAGGGTTTTTCTACATAAAACCAGATAAAGCTCCGGGCCCTAATTTTATGTACATACAACTTATAATCCATGTAAGAGCTGCTTTGAATTTTAGATTACATAACTTTCTCTTTTCCTAATTGTGTCAACTCCAATTTCGAAAATCTACGGAAGAGCGCTTGTAATCGCAATTCGAAAGCCAAAGAAGGCCTTAGAAGACCAAAAAAGTTATTGATAAATTTATCCACTTTACATCCCCTGGGAAAAATTTGAGACGCCTACCTACGTCCGCAACAGGCCAATTGGTGGTTTTAATGCAAAACGTCAACCGTGGATCAAGTCATTCTGTTACTAATTGACAATATTTTCGAGACTAAAAAGAATGCCAGTTTTTTTTTGTCAATCTGACAGCTGCATATGACACTGTTATTTCATTCAAACTTGGCTTTAACTGCAAGCTGCTGAGGTTTCTGCTGGATAAATGCATGATTCAAATGATTATAAAACTAGTTCACAACGAAGGTTTCACTCTAACGGAGACAGTAAACAAAATAATCTCGGGTGTCAGAGAAACAGTGTTCCTCCAAAATCAATCACGACTTTTTAACATCTAGATGCATAATCTGCTTTTCACAATATCCAGATTAAAAAAAAATATGAGCAAAAAGTTTACAATGATCAACATTTACCATTGTGTTTGGTTCCGATTTATCTTGAAGTAAAACAATACTAATCACTCAAGTTTTGTCACCACCGTTTGGCATTGCGCAAAAAACTTCGCCTGTCCCACTGCTGAGGTAACGTGGGGTCTCAGAGCGGGTACTAGTACCAAAACATCAGATACAGCTCTCTTAGTTTTAGTCTATTCAACAGCCGACTATTGGAGTCTTGTTTGTTCTCGTAGTACTTGGTTTATATATAGTGTCTTGAATGAGGCTTTGCGCGTAATCACTGATGCCTCCGACCCTCTCCAACGGATCACTTAACAGTTTTTTTAAACATCCAGCCATCTAAGCTTTGAAAATTAGTAACGACACTTGTTTTGGCTAAAGATAGTACTTTAGACCTGTGCTGCGCTACTTTTTTGAACATGCGGCACACTTTGAAAAATTTCAAAAATTAGCAAAACACCTGGACCAGGTAAAGAGCTAAATTTTGAACGCTTTCCGTTACCTGAAGTTTCATTTGGCTGTCATAAAAAAACTTAAAGTCTTAATAAAGTGTTGACTTTTTTTTCATTTGAAGTTACTAATTTGCGTATATTGTGCACAATCGAGCCTGGTTGAAAATTGATCAAAAAAAATTATCAATTTATATGCAGAAAGTTTTTATGATCACTAAATAAAAGTTCATATAAAAAAAAGCGTTTGAAATTTAGTAAAGACCAAAAAAAAGGTCTTGACATTACACAATGAGATGTATTTTATAATAAATATTTTAAAGTTTTTAGGTTGCTACTTAAGAGAAACATAACTTTATTTCTATTTCAAAGAGTATGTTTCTCGTTTTTCTGCAGCATATGAGTTGCAGAGCACGGCTCTAGATCCTGACTCTGGTTTATTTATCTGTTATTAAATGCCTCTCAATAAACACAAAAGTCTAAACACTTGCTTGTGTCTACTGTGCAAAAACTTAAACAATTTTTCTGAATTAAGCGCATCCGATCTGCCCATCACATAAATCATAGATCGAACACTGAGTACTATGAAAGTACATGTGGCCTCGTGCTTTCATTTTAAGCGCCTTGCCTTACTCGTTCGAAATAGCGTACCCAGAACAATTTGAGTTGTGCTTAAACACTTTCAGACGGGTTAAAGAAAACTGGACGCAGCCGACTGGAGGCAGGTTAACTAACCAGTCGACTGCCTTTAGTTTTCCTTAACTTGTCTGGTTGCGCCTAGTTGGTTGCGGCCCGTTGGCTCATTCCGCCTGCGGACTGTACAGTAGTTGTGCGTTTTCATTTGTGCATAGAAAAATGGGGTCTCGTTCCTTTATCTCATTGCAAATGCGGTGCCTTGCACAAACCAGGGATAACGTTGCATCAAGGAGCATGAGGTCGGACAGTTTTATATAGAGTATTATTGTTTTCTCAGTGTTTTTTTTTTGTAAAGTAATGCAATGGCGTACTTTCATTTCAATAATTAAAAAACTTTTTTTGCGGCGGTGAAATACGATGTGCATGTAAACAATGATATATAAAAGATAAAGTTTTGTTGGTTTTATGATATCTGTAAGTCGATATTTTAATACTGCTAAATATCAAAACATAGCCAATTTCAAATTCTTTTGCGTAAAAAAGAATTCATTTTTGTTTTTTTATCTTTTTTTAAAAAAAAACAGCAATAACTATTAGTAACCACAAAAACATGTGGACAAAACATGTGAGCAAGTAAATGAAATTGGTCTAAAATATTTTTCATAATTGACCATTCAAACAATGAAACAAGCTTCCTTAGCGTCTCTATTGTTTGTAATTGTTGTGCGCGTTGACGTCACTCTTCACGTCCAATTTTTAATTAAGTTTACGACTGTTACAACAGCAAAGCCGTTACAATCGCATTTTACGCTAGTTAAATAAGTGTCTAAACGTAAAAATTGAAGTGACCTTGCTAAATTGCGATTTTGCATACTTTATCAAACAAATTTAAAAAAAACTTTTTTGCTCTAACAAAAGTTAAATAAATAATCTTTACTCTGCTTAAGTTTCATAAAGATAGCTTAAGTAGTTTTGGAGTTATAAATTGTTGATTTGGTGGGATTCTGAAGCCCGGCTTTTGAGGAGTCAATAACTCGAAAAGCTTGAGGAGAATAGGGTTAATAAAGGAGAATAGGGTTAAGTCTATTCTTTTCAAACGTTTTCAAACCTGGGCTTCAGGAGCCCACCAAAGTTTGACGAGTCATAACTTAAAAAGCGGATTGGGCCAACTGCCCGCAGTCGACTGGCCGCAACTCAACTAGCCGCAGCCGACTAGTTAGTATGGCTGCGACTAGTCGAATGCTGCCAATTGTCCTAGACCTGTCCGCAGGCGCTTAAGCATAAACTAAGCTGTTCTAGACGAGCTATTTCAAACGAGCCGGGTACAGGCAAGGCGGTGTTAATGAAAACACCAGGCCGGGATATAGTCTCACTGCACTCTGGTTTCGATCTATGATTCATCTACTGTATTGGGAAACACGGGTGCCTAATTTGGCATGATTGTTCAAATTTTTGCGAAGCAGGCACAAACAAGCGCTCAAATCTTTGTCTTTTTTGGCAGGCATTTTATACCCCATGAATAAACCATATTTACTGTAGAATCTAGAGTAGTGCTGTGCAAAATTTTCGAAATGTTTCAAAGTGTGTCGCAGATTGGAATAGGTAACGCAGCATTGGTTTAGAGCACCATCTTTAACCAAAAAAAGTGTCGTTCCTAATTAACAAAGCTCAGATGGCTGGATGTTTGAAAAACCTATTTAGAAAGTTTTTTATTGGTACAAAACTTTAAAATAGCTTTTAACAGCAAATGCTTCATCTAAAGCTCTTTTGTTAAATAAGTAGCCTTAAAAAAGGCTGTTATGAAAACTCGAACGTTTTCGTTTAGCTCTCTTTAGGAGGTTTCGCTAGAATGAATTGCAGAACTAAACGTAGTATTTCAAAAGTTCTAAGACTGATCCTGATTGGCTAAAAATTAAGGTTAGTAGCAGTTATTATAATAATTAAAAGTAATTTTAACGCCTTTTGCTTAATTTTAACGCTTAATTACTTAATTTTAACGCCTTTTGCCCACAAAAATGGAAATCTGGTTTAATTTTGTGTTTGCTTCACCGTGCGAAATTAATATGTTCCTCAAAAATGTTATTCAATCGAGAAATCAACAACCTAAGAAAAATGTTTTGTTTAAATGGTTATCCTTGCTGGTTTTTCAATAAAGTTTTAAACAAATTTGTGTCCAACATAACCGTTGATCGTTCTACTAATTGCTGTACTTATTATATTATAATTCCGTACTTTGGTATTGTCTCGAGACGTTTTTTAAATCGCTTATCAAAAATTTTCAAATCGAAATTTAACGTGAAAGTTTGTCCTGTCTATAAAACATTTAAAATTGGAAACTACTTTCAGTTGAAGTCCACAACTCCTTTGGGCCTTTGCTCAAATGTCATTTATGAATTTACATGTTCGTGTGACGCGAACTTGACATACATCGGTATGTCAACCCGACATTTGAGCACTAGAGCTAGGGAGCATTTGGACTTCAACTCTCAAGTATCAAGTGCAATAAAAAATCATATAATGTGTTGTAATGTTTGTTCCTCTGTCAAATTAAATTTAAACTCCTTTAAAATAATTAAAAAGTGTAAGTCGGAATTTCATACAAAAATACACGAAGCATTATTTATTAAAAAGCGTAATCCTGGTTTAAATCGACAAATTTATGCAAATGGTTCTTCATTTTTATTAAATGTTTTTTAATTTTTATTTTAAATTTTTATTTCTTTTCTTATAAATTTTAAATTTACTTTCAATTTTAAATAATTTAATGAAACTAAAAAATTGGCTTTATAATTCTATTTGCTTTAACTGATTCGTCACAATGTAAATCATTCATGCATAAATAATTAATTATTGTTAATTTCATTTAAGTTTAAGTTTTTCTTGAAAAGGGCTTAAGAAGCCGAAAACGTTTGTACAGTAAAATAAAAGTTTTATGAATTTAATTGTGCTGCTGAGTATCGCCACAATATAATTAAAAGTATTTAATAAATAAAACCACGTTTCGTCAGCGTAAGAAATTTTTGGCAAAAAAAAGGAACAAAATTATGCAAGTTTTGTGCTAAAATTTGGAACTAAAAAGACAATTTTTTACAATTATACTAACAATTTGTGTTTGTAAACAAATTCTTTCTGTCTACACAAATTAGGTTTTCGAAGAGTGATGAAAATTGATTCCAAGACTGATAAATGGAAATCGGATCGTGCTTTAGAGAGAATAAAAAATTGATTGTCCTTATAGTAAGATGCACATTTTTGGTTATGTAACAGATGGTTTACAATCGCTGAATCACAGTGCGGTATTGAGTTTGCTAGT
>OY796885.1:24548291-24630941 GCA_963680785.1 Diplosoma virens | reverse complement strand
CTGCCTTTTTTTAATGTACTTGTTACCAAATCTGATAATAAATTCATCACTTCAGTCTATCGAAAGCCCACTTTCACAGGTCAATATATTCATTGGAATTCCTTTGGACCAAAACAACGTAAAACAAAACTCATTGATACTTTAACACACCGAGCCTTAAAAATCTGCTCTAAATCTACATTAAAACATGAACTAAAGAATATTCGCTCTATTCTTGTAAAAAATGGTTTTCCAGAATTCCTTATTGATTCGAGAATTTCCAAAAAACTTTTACGTTTCCAACAAAGCACTAAAGAAGGCCCAAAAAAATGCCCTGTCTATTTAAAATTGCCTTGGATTGGCGAAAATTCCCTGAAATTTGAAAGAAAAAGAAAATTATCTATTAATAATTGTTTTGGAGCGGTTCAACCACGAGTGATCTTTTCCTCCAGACGAATTTTACCTGCTATACATAAAGACGTTCTTCCCACTTTTCAACAAAGTAACGTCGCATATGAATACGTGTGCCACTGCGATAGTCGGTACGTGGGTCGAACGTCTCAACGTTTGCAGGACAGAATCCGCCAGCATGTGCTGAAGTCTATTCGGAACAGAACCAGTCAAGAACGTAAACAACCAGAACGCCCAGGAAAACTAGCAAACTCAATACCGCACTGTGATTCAGCGATTGTAAACCATCTGTTACATAACCAAAAATGTGCATCTTACTATAAGGACAATCAATTTTTTATTCTCTCTAAAGCACGATCCGATTTCCATTTATCAGTCTTGGAATCAATTTTCATCACTCTTCGAAAACCTAATTTGTGTAGACAGAAAGAATTTGTTTACAAACACAAATTGTTAGTATAATTGTAAAAAATTGTCTTTTTAGTTCCAAATTTTAGCACAAAACTTGCATAATTTTGTTCCTTTTTTTTGCCAAAAATTTCTTACGCTGACGAAACGTGGTTTTATTTATTAAATACTTTTAATTATATTGTGGCGATACTCAGCAGCACAATTAAATTCATAAAACTTTTATTTTACTGTACAAACGTTTTCGGCTTCTTAAGCCCTTTTCAAGAAAAACTTAAACTTAAATGAAATTAACAATAATTAATTATTTATGCATGAATGATTTACATTGTGACGAATCAGTTAAAGCAAATAGAATTATAAAGCCAATTTTTTAGTTTCATTAAATTATTTAAAATTGAAAGTAAATTTAAAATTTATAAGAAAAGAAATAAAAATTTAAAATGAAAATTAAAAAACATTTAATAAAAATGAAGAACCATTTGCATAAATTTGTCGATTTAAACCAGGATTACGCTTTTTAATAAATAATGCTTCGTGTATTTTTGTATGAAATTCCGACTTACACTTTTTAATTATTTTAAAGGAGTTTAAATTTAATTTGACAGAGGAACAAACATTACAACACATTATATGATTTTTTATTGCACTTGATACTTGAGAGTTGAAGTCCAAATGCTCCCTAGCTCTAGTGCTCAAATGTCGGGTTGACATACCGATGTATGTCAAGTTCGCGTCACACGAACATGTAAATTCATAAATGACATTTGAGCAAAGGCCCAAAGGAGTTGTGGACTTCAACTGAAAGTAGTTTCCAATTTTAAATGTTTTATAGACAGGACAAACTTTCACGTTATATTTCGATTTGAAAATTTTTGATAAGCGATTTAAAAAACGTCTCGAGACAATACCAAAGTACGGAATTATAATATAATAAGTACAGCAATTAGTAGAACGATCAACGGTTATGTTGGACACAAATTTGTTTAAAACTTTATTGATAAACCAGCAAGGATAACCATTTAAACAAAACATTTTTCTTAGGTTGTTGATTTCTCGATTGAATAACATTTTTGAGGAACATATTAATTTCGCACGGTGAAGCAAACACAAAATTAAACCAGATTTCCATTTTTGTGGGCAAAAGGCGTTAAAATTAAGTAATTAAGCGTTAAAATTAAGCATTAGTAATTAAGCGTTAAAATTAAGCAAAAGGCGTTAAAATTACTTTTAATTATTATAATAACTGCTACTAACCTTAATTTTTAGCCAATCAGGATCAGTCTTAGAACTTTTGAAATACTACGTTTAGTTCTGCAATTCATTCTAGCGAAACCTCCTAAAGAGAGCTAAACGAAAACGTTCGAGTTTTCATAACAGCCTTTTTTAAGGCTACTTATTTAACAAAAGAGCTTTAGATGAAGCATTTGCTGTTAAAAGCTATTTTAAAGTTTTGTACCAATAAAAAACTTTCTAAATAGGTTTTTCAAACATCCAGCCATCTGAGCTTTGTTAATTAGGAACGACACTTTTTTTGGTTAAAGATGGTGCTCTAAACCAATGCTGCGTTACCTATTCCAATCTGCGACACACTTTGAAACATTTCGAAAATTTTGCACAGCACTACTCTAGATTCTACAGTAAATATGGTTTATTCATGGGGTATAAAATGCCTGCCAAAAAAGACAAAGATTTGAGCGCTTGTTTGTGCCTGCTTCGCAAAAATTTGAACAATCATGCCAAATTAGGCACCCGTGTTTCCCAATACAGTAGATGAATCATAGATCGAAACCAGAGTGCAGTGAGACTATATCCCGGCCTGGTGTTTTCATTAACACCGCCTTGCCTGTACCCGGCTCGTTTGAAATAGCTCGTCTAGAACAGCTTAGTTTATGCTTAAGCGCCTGCGGACAGGTCTAGGACAATTGGCAGCATTCGACTAGTCGCAGCCATACTAACTAGTCGGCTGCGGCTAGTTGAGTTGCGGCCAGTCGACTGCGGGCAGTTGGCCCAATCCGCTTTTTGAGTTATGACTCGTCAAACTTTGGTGGGCTCCTGAAGCCCAGGTTTGAAAACGTTTGAAAAGAATAGACTTAACCCTATTCTCCTTTATTAACCCTATTCTCCTCAAGCTTTTCGAGTTATTGACTCCTCAAAAGCCGGGCTTCAGAATCCCACCAAATCAACAATTTATAACTCCAAAACTACTTAAGCTATCTTTATGAAACTTAAGCAGAGTAAAGATTATTTATTTAACTTTTGTTAGAGCAAAAAAGTTTTTTTTAAATTTGTTTGATAAAGTATGCAAAATCGCAATTTAGCAAGGTCACTTCAATTTTTACGTTTAGAAACTTATTTAACTAGCGTAAAATGCGATTGTAACGGCTTTGCTGTTGTAACAGTCGTAAACTTAATTAAAAATTGGACGTGAAGAGTGACGTCAACGCGCACAACAATTACAAACAATAAAGACGCTAAGGAAGCTTGTTTCATTGTTTGAATGGTCAATTATGAAAAATATTTTAGACCAATTTCATTTACTTGCTCACATGTTTTGTCCACATGTTTTTGTGGTTACTAATAGTTATTGCTGCTTTTTTTTAAAATAAGATAAAAAAACAAAAATGAATTCTTTTTTACGCAAAAGAATTTGAAATTGGCTATGTTTTGATATTTAGCAGTATTAAAATATCGACTTACAGATATCATAAAACCAACAAAACTTTATCTTTTACATATCATTGTTTACATGCACATCGTATTTCACCGCCGCAAAAAAAGTTTTTTAATTATTGAAATGAAAGTACGCCATTGCATTACTTTACAAAAAAAAAACACTGAGAAAACAATAATACTCTATATAAAACTGTCCGACCTCATGCTCCTTGATGCAACGTTATCCCTGGTTTGTGCAAGGCACCGCATTTGCAATGAGATAAAGGAACGAGACCCCATTTTTCTATGCACAAATGAAAACGCATAACTACTGTACAGTCCGCAGGCGGAATGAGCCAACGGGCCGCAACCAACTAGGCGCAACCAGACAAGTTAAGGAAAACTAAAGGCAATCGACTGGTTAGTTAACCTGCCTCCAGTCGGCTGCGTCCAGTTTTCTTTAACCCGTCTGAAAGTGTTTAAGCACAACTCAAATTGTTCTGGGTACGCTATTTCGAACGAGTAAGGCAAGGCGCTTAAAATGAAAGCACGAGGCCACATGTACTTTCATAGTACTCAGTGTTCGATCTATGATTTATGTGATGGGCAGATCGGATGCGCTTAATTCAGAAAAATTGTTTAAGTTTTTGCACAGTAGACACAAGCAAGTGTTTAGACTTTTGTGTTTATTGAGAGGCATTTAATAACAGATAAATAAACCAGAGTCAGGATCTAGAGCCGTGCTCTGCAACTCATATGCTGCAGAAAAACGAGAAACATACTCTTTGAAATAGAAATAAAGTTATGTTTCTCTTAAGTAGCAACCTAAAAACTTTAAAATATTTATTATAAAATACAACCTAAAAACTTTAAAATATTTATTATAAAATACATCTCATTGTGTAATGTCAAGACCTTTTTTTTGGTCTTTACTAAATTTCAAACGCTTTTTTTTATATGAATCTTTATTTAGTGATCATAAAAACTTTCTGCATATAAATTGATAATTTTTTTTGATCAATTTTCAACCAGGCTCGATTGTGCACAATATACGCAAATTAGTAACTTCAAATGAAAAAAAAGTCAACACTTTATTAAGACTTTAAGTTTTTTTATGACAGCCAAATGAAACTTCAGGTAACGGAAAGCGTTCAAAATTTAGCTCTTTACCTGGTCCAGGTGTTTTGCTAATTTTTGAAATTTTTCAAAGTGTGCCGCATGTTCAAAAAAGTAGCGCAGCACAGGTCTAAAGTACTATCTTTAGCCAAAACAAGTGTCGTTACTAATTTTCAAAGCTTAGATGGCTGGATGTTTAAAAAAACTGTTAAGTGATCCGTTGGAGAGGGTCGGAGGCATCAGTGATTACGCGCAAAGCCTCATTCAAGACACTATATATAAACCAAGTACTACGAGAACAAACAAGACTCCAATAGTCGGCTGTTGAATAGACTAAAACTAAGAGAGCTGTATCTGATGTTTTGGTACCAGTACCCGCTCTGAGACCCCACGTTACCTCAGCAGTGGGACAGGCGAAGTTTTTTGCGCAATGCCAAACGGTGGTGACAAAACTTGAGTGATTAGTATTGTTTTACTTCAAGATAAATCGGAACCAAACACAATGGTAAATGTTGATCATTGTAAACTTTTTGCTCATATTTTTTTTTAATCTGGATATTGTGAAAAGCAGATTATGCATCTAGATGTTAAAAAGTCGTGATTGATTTTGGAGGAACACTGTTTCTCTGACACCCGAGATTATTTTGTTTACTGTCTCCGTTAGAGTGAAACCTTCGTTGTGAACTAGTTTTATAATCATTCGAATCATGCATTTATCCAGCAGAAACCTCAGCAGCTTGCAGTTAAAGCCAAGTTTGAATGAAATAACAGTGTCATATGCAGCTGTCAGATTGACAAAAAAAAACTGGCATTCTTTTTAGTCTCGAAAATATTGTCAATTAGTAACAGAATGACTTGATCCACGGTTGACGTTTTGCATTAAAACCACCAATTGGCCTGTTGCGGACGTAGGTAGGCGTCTCAAATTTTTCCCAGGGGATGTAAAGTGGATAAATTTATCAATAACTTTTTTGGTCTTCTAAGGCCTTCTTTGGCTTTCGAATTGCAATTACAAGCGCTCTTCCGTAGATTTTCGAAATTGGAGTTGACACAATTAGGAAAAGAGAAAGTTATGTAATCTAAAATTCAAAGCAGCTCTTACATGGATTATAAGTTCTATGTACATAAAATTAGGGCCCGGAGCTTTATCTGGTTTTATGTAGAAAAACCCTTGCAAATAGCCCAGGTCATCCATAGCTAAGATATTTAATTTGATTTTATGCAGAGGTTTCCAGTTAGTGGGTCATTTTGAAACCAAAAGATGTCGGAATATAATAGGACAATCATATTAGACCAGAAGTCATATCCAATTTTTTTCTAAATGACATTTTGAGTTCAAACATAAAATTTATTGCAAAAAAAAAAATAAAGACCATAAATGGTCTTTATGTTTACATAAAAAGTTTTTTTTTAATTTCAAGAATGAAATTTTTTTGGTCTTTATTTAACTTTCGAAATAAATTTATCAAACTCTTTGCAATAAGTAAGGAGCGTTTTTTTAAACTTTAACACGAAAATTTTTTGGGAGGAAAAAAGTCATTTGTGCAAACTTCACACTTTAGAACTGTCATGAATTTATTCAAGTTGGAAATTCCTGTCTTATTGAAATTCAATCGTATAAAACGTCTTGTTTTTATTCATGTTTTCTGTTTGCAAAACCCACATCTAAAAGCTATAAACTTTTTTACAAAACTTTACGTCGGATTTTTCATTATACTGTAAGGAAAATTTCAACATAAAAATGGCCTGTTACTTCAAATGCAACGTGAAATATAAATAAAAAGTTCATTATAAAAAGTCAGGTGTTGTTTAATTGTCTGAAGGCGTCAGCGTAAGAGCTAAAATGTGAACCAGTTAATTTAATTTTTTTTCCCACGAATGAATAGTTATAAGAAAGTTTTATAAAAATGCTTAGTGTAAAAATTGAATTTTGTCCGCTTGATTGGTATTCAAGCATTCCAACAGCAATTGTTTTATACAAAATAATGTATATGTGTAAAATGCTTTTAAGCAATGGCCAAAAGCTCAAAAAAAGAAAAAGCAATTTACATGAAATAAGTTCTGCATCGCTTGAGGCATTTTGACGTCGGTAAAGGAGGAGCATGAGGTCGGACAGTTTTATATAGAGTATTATTGTTTTCTCAGTGTTTTTTTTTTGTAAAGTAATGCAATGGCGTACTTTCATTTCAATAATTAAAAAACTTTTTTTGCGGCGGTAAAATACGATGTGCATGTAAACAATGATATATAAAAGATAAAGTTTTGTTGGTTTTATGATATCTGTAAGTCGATATTTTAATACTGCTAAATATCAAAACATAGCCAATTTCAAATTCTTTTGCGTAAAAAAGAATTCATTTTTGTTTTTTTATCTTATTTTAAAAAAAAGCAGCAATAACTATTAGTAACCACAAAAACATGTGGACAAAACATGTGAGCAAGTAAATGAAATTGGTCTAAAATATTTTTCATAATTGACCATTCAAACAATGAAACAAGCTTCCTTAGCGTCTTTATTGTTTGTAATTGTTGTGCGCGTTGACGTCACTCTTCACGTCCAATTTTTAATTAAGTTTACGACTGTTACAACAGCAAAGCCGTTACAATCGCATGTCACGCTAGTTTTAAGTGTCTAAACGTAAAAATTGAAGTGACCTTGCTAAATTGCGATTTTGCATACTTTATCAAACAAATTTAAAAAAAACTTTTTTGCTCTAACAAAAGTTAAATAAATAATCTTTACTCTGCTTAAGTTTCATAAAGATAGCTTAAGTAGTTTTGGAGTTATAAATTGTTGATTTGGTGGGCTTCTGAAGCCCGGCCGTTGAGGAGTTAATAACTCAAAAAAGCTTGAGGAGAATAGGGTTAATAAAGGCGTTAAATTGAAATTCCACGCTCTGCTTGCGAAAACCAGCAACCCAGCCTTCGGAGGCTCATTTCTGTGTCTCTTGATGCCGGTCCCAAACCCGGATAAATTAGGAGGGTTGCGGCACGAAAGGCATCCGGCGTAAAACTTTTTTGCCAAAACAGACAAATGCGTAATCATTATCAATCCATACCGGATTGGTCGCGGTTCGGGTTACCAACAACCGCCTCAGGTGTCGCACAGCAGGGCACCTGTGAAAATTATGCTACTGTTAATATAGTGAAAATAAGAGAAGAAAGAGAGGAGGAAGGCGAGTGAAGAAGCAGTGAGAAGCGTGGAAAGGAAGACGCTCACTCATAAGGGTGGGTACCTTAAATATTGGAACGATGACTGAAAGGGGAAGAGAGCTGGCAGATATGATGGAGCAAAGGAACGAAGACATATTGTGCCTACAGGAAACAAAATGGAAAGGGAGTAAAGCAAGGAACATTGGAGGTAGATGCAAATTATTTTACGACGGAGCTGATGGAAGAAAAATGTTATAGGAATAGTGGTGAGGAAGGAGCTGGATGAAAGTGTTTTGGAGGTGAAAAGGGTGTCAAACAGACTAATGGTCATGAAGCTGGAGGTAAATGGGTCCATTTTAAATATAGTAAGCGCATATGCTCTACAGGTTAACAACAACATGGAGGAGAAAAATAATTTTTAGGAAGACCTGGATGGGTTGATAGAAAGTATATCAACAGAAGAGAGGGTAGATTTGGTACAGACCTTAATGGACATGTGGGCGAAGGAAACATAGGGGATGAGGAAATAATGGGGAGGTACGGTGCTGGAACAAGAAATAAGGAAGGATCAATGGTTGTGGATTTTGGGAAAAGGATGGATTTGGCGATTGTCAATACTTATTTCAAGAAAAAAGATGAACACAGGATGACGCATAAGTGTGAAGGAAAAAGTACCCAAGTAGATTATGTGATTTGCAGAAGGAGGAACTTGAAGGAAATGCGCGATTGTAAGGTAATATTGAATGAGTGTGTTGCAAAGCAGCACCGTATTGTGGTATGCAAAATAGCTCTTATGTTGAAAAAAAAAGTAGAGAAAGTAAAGCCAAAGATACGATGATGAAAACTGAAAGAGACAAGCTGTCAAGAAGCGTTTAGACAAGAGGTGACCAGGATTTTGAAAGGCAAGGATAGGTTACCTGATGAGTGGGACAAAACAGCAGAAATGCTAAGAAAAACAGCTGAAACTGTACTGGGAGTGACATTTGGGAAACGAAAAGGAGACAGGGAGACATAATGGTGGAATGAGGAAGTTCAAAAGAGCATAAAAGAAAAGAAAGAGGCAAAGAAAGCATGGGACAAAATAAGAGATGAAAATACTAAAAAGGTATACAAAGAAAAGAAGAGTAAGGCAAAGAAGGCAGTTGGAATGGCGAAGGGACGTGCGTATGACGATTTGTATGCTAGATTGGAAATAAAAGAAGTTGAGAAGGAGTTGTACAGATTGGCTAGACAGAGAGACAGAGCAGGGAAAGATGTACAGCACGTGAGGGTTATAAAGGCTGAAAACGGTAATGTTATGGTAAATTCGGAAGCAGTGTTAATAAGATGGAAAAAGTACTTTGAAAAACTGATGAACGAGGAAAATAACAGAGAACCTAGGACAAAGGAACCAGAAGTGGTCAACGAAGAGAAAAATTTTGTTAGTAGAGAGGAAGTAAAGAACGCATTAAGAAGGATGAACAAAGATAAAGCGGTAGGGCCAGATGAGTTGCCAGTAGAAGTTTGGAAGTTCATGGAAAAGATGGGGATAAAGTTTTGACCAGACTGTTCAACAGACGATTAACGGGTGAACGGATGCCAGAAAAATATAGAAGTAGTGTGCTTATCCCAATCTATAAAAACAAAGGGGACGCACAGTGCTGTGGAAACTACAGAGGAATAAAGCTAATGAGCCACACAATGAAAGTATGGGAAAGAATTATTGAAGCCAGGTTAAGGGATAGAGTGGAGATTAGCAAACAGCAATATGAATTTAGGTCAGGAAATGAAACCACCGATGCCATGTTTGCCTTAAGAATGTTGATGAAAAAGTACAGGGAAGGTCAAAGAGAGCTACATTGTGTATTCGTGGACCTAGAGAAAGCTTACAACAGGGTTCCACGGGAAGAGCTGTGGTACTGTATGAGAAAATCAGGAATAGTGGAAAAGTATGTACAACTAGTACAGAATATGTATGAGGGAAGCGAAACAGTGGTGAGGTGTGCAGTAAGAACTACAGAAAGTTTCAAGGTTAAGGTTGGACTGCACCAGGGATCAGCGTTAAGTACGTTCCTTTTTGCAGTGATAATGGACAGGCTAACAAATGAAGTAAGGAGAGAAACACCATGGACGACGCTGTTTGCTGATGATATTGTGATTTGTGAAGAGACCAGGGAAGAAGTAGAACGGAGATTAGAATCCTGGAAGTATGCATTGGAAAGGAGAGGGATGAAAGTAAGTAGGTCAAAGACCGAATATCTTTGCATAAATGGAGGAAATGATGACAAAACAGTAAAGATGGAGGATGTAAAAGTGCCAAGAGAAAGGAATTTAAGTATTTGGGATCAACGGTGCAAGAAAGTAGTAGTTGTGAGAGGGAGGTAAAGAAGAGAGTACAGGCAGGATGGAACGGATGGAGAAGAGTATCGGGAGTAATCTGCGACAGGATGTTACTAGCTAGATTAAAAGGAAAAGTGTACAGTTCAGTGGTAAGACCAGTAATGGTGTATGAACTTGAGACTGTGGCAATCACAAAAAAACAAGTGGAAGAGATGGAAGTCGCAGAGATGAAAATGTTGAGGTTTGCTATGGGAGTTATGAGAAAAGACGAGATTAGAAACGAGCACATCGGAAGTACCGTTAAGGTAGAACGGTTAGGAATGAAGATGAGGGAGGGGAAGCTGAGGTGGTATGGATATGTCATGAGGAGAGACCAAGAGTATGTAGAAAAAAAATATGATGGAAATGGAGTTACCGGGAAAGAGGAGAAGAGGGAGACCAAAGAGAAGCTTTTTAGATGTAGTAAAAAAAAGATATGGGGGAAATTAGTGCAAAGGAGCGAATGTTGAAGAACAGAAAAAGTTTTGAAAAATGATGATACGCTGTGGCCACCCCTGACTGAAGAGAAAAGCCGAAAGAAGAAGAAGAAGCTTGCAAAAACCAGCAAAAATTCACAAATTTGCTAAAAAACGTCTATTTTACCCGTTCACCCTTTTTCAAGGGCACTTAAAAATAATACCATCTTATTTAGCATTTCAAATTAGGAAAAGTCAAGAAATTCCAGAATTTTATCTACAGAGATGAACCAATTACAAACGTTTTCGCAAGGGCTGGGTTAGCAATCGCACGCAAAGAATCATCTCACGTTCGAATACAGTGAGATCTCACGTTAAAGTAACATTTTCATATCTCTATCTGTTTGGTAAAACTTTGATGAATTAGCACAATACTAAGTGGTAGTTACAATGCTAAACATAACAGAAGAAACCAGCGCTGCTTCAGGTGAGTAAAATATAAACCTACTGTGAATTAGTAATTAAAATTTTTTAACACTTATTTCTCAAAACTCTTATAAAAAACATTAATCTATACTAGCGCTTCTTAAACAGTGTTTCGCAAGCTTACTTAAATTGTTCCTCTGAACAATGGCGTGATGTTAAGGTCGTAATGAATATGCATAAATATATTTTAAAAATTTCACACTTTAATTTTATACGTTACGCTATGTTTTGAAAATTATTTTGGCAACTTTAGTTTTTTGATCTGCAAAATTGAAATTCATTTATATTCTTGACAAATTTGCATTTAGAAATTTGTTCGACTTAATGTTTCATGAATTAAAAGAATAAGATTAGGTGTTCGAAAAGTTTGAAAAACCTTGATCTAGACAAAAAAATTTTTATTACCATTAATCTTTAAAAAATTGGCAAGACGTGATAAACCGCAATATTATTTATAGTTAAAAAAAAGTTAAATGTGCTGTGCTCTTTCCTTTTTTTAGTGTCGTTTCATTTAAAATCAAGTTCACCATACTATTAGTTGATTTAGATGTAACAATTATTGTATCTTCAATTAAAACAATTTTTTTGGATATAAATTTAAAACCAAAAATCAAGATCAGGTAAACAACTTTTACAAAACTATTGAGAATTTTTTATCAAAGATTATTTTCCGTTTGATTTAACCTTCTTCGCCAAGCCTTAATCGCATTATAATAAATCCAAGTAAGCTTTAATTCAATAACCTTTTTTTTCGATGCAAAAACATAGTTTGATTCTCAAATGTTAAACAAGTTTTTACTGCAATGTTTTCTTTAACCTTCTTCGAGAATTTTCTTTTTTGATCATTTATAAAACTTCGATCATATATAGATATCCGCAAAATTTTATTGACCGCAAACCATCTCGAGTCTTTTCTCAAGAGATCCTTGTTATTTTCCACCTAGAAATCAGAAAAAATCTCAGAAAATTTTTTACCCGAAAATCATCATAATCTTTATTTTCAGAAAAAACATTAATTAGTTCAGTGTATTTCCCTTTGCCCGCTTGTCCTTTTGGGGTTGCAGGGGCAGCAGCTCGAGTTGGGATCTCCGAGCATCTCAATCTCGTTCAACTAGCGGCAATTTGGTGATGGAATTCCAAGACGTGACCATGTCAGGTCTTGGTCATGGAACATTGATGGGCTTACAGTTACGTTCAGCTTGTGGGGAAGAATGAAGCTTACTTTTCAAACGGGTTCCTCTGCCTAAAGCCCAAACGCCGACCTTTTATCCTGCGCGAGGCCCGATGCAATATGAATATTGTCATTAAGATTATTCATTTTGTTACATTTGTTAGATTGCTTTTGGTTTGTTTCTCACCTTCGACCTTACCGCCATAGGCAGCCATGAGAGGAATTGAAAACTCCAGACAGCATTACTCTTAGGATCATAGAAAAGGCAAGCCTTTCCACTACGCTAAGGTAGCAATCTGTAGAAGTATTCATTTCAAGTTTTAACCTAAAAATTTTTTTAAAATTTACATAAAAAATTTAAGTTTCAGGCCCTGTTTCCCCAAAGGCAAACCTTTTAATCCAAGTTGGTGCTTTTTCGAAATACCGGTTATGTCGTAGCGTCCTTGCTTCTTACTTGTGCGAATTCAAAAGTCATGAAGTCTTCAAAAAAGCGTTAATTGTCCGTATCGCTATCCCAAAGCTGATAACGTCTGTAGTTGACCCAAAAACTTTCGACAAATATCTATGCTTTGTATCATCTAAAAGATTCTCGAGAGGCTTGTCTATGCTGCTCAATTTTTTTGTTATTGTTTGATAGATTACGTTTAACGCTAGAAATTAACGATTTGTCCGCAACTATGAAGAAAGAGTTTGTTGTTTTTGCCAATTTTGCTGTTTAGTGCAACAATGTCTGGATCGAGCCTTTGCCTGCAAACTGCTCACATTCTACCGGATACGTACATTGTGATTATCTTTTACAATGATTCTCGTATTTAATATTCAGCATTTAACAGCAAATTATATAGTTTTATACTTATTTTAATTCAAAATCTGAACAAATGTTGATCAATATTATACAAGTTTTAAGCTAATCCGAATCTTTCTTAAATTTTTGTTTCAGGCTTTTATTTTCTTTTCACTAATGGGGTACTTCCTCTTACCTTATGCATTGTTGGAGCCCTTGGAAATTTTTTCGTAATTCTTATCATAATGGTGTCAAAAGAATATCTTAAATCGTCTACTCATTGGTAAATTTTAAATATTGTTTTTTCCGACAAATTGTTAGGTTGATTGCATTTAAATTTTTTTTATTCTTCGCATTTTAGTGCGCCTTTAGTGTTTGCTTTGCTGTGCCTGTTTAAAAAAAAATTATCTCTAAATTTTTAAAACTAATGATAGCCTATGACCTTTTTTTATTAACCTATGACTTTAGCCTATGACCTATGATTCTTACAAAATTTTTCAATGTACGTACGTATTTTTAATTAAATTTAAAACAACAAAAAATGTGCTGCTGACACTAATGTTTTTTTACTTCCTTTTTATATTAGTTACAAGTAAAAACATTTCAGTTGCAATTACTTATAACGAACGTAAAATAAACGTATGATGTTTAAGTGGACTTAAAAATTTCAAAAATAAACTGTGAAAAGAAGTCTATAGATATTTAGAACAGCATAATCCACTAATCAGTTGAGACCACAAATTTGGAAATCAAGACCAAGACCAGACCGCCATTTTTTTAAGAAAAATAAAGTGCATTTTGATAATTCCAAAAGTAATTTTTTTAAATTTTTTTAAAAAGACAAGGTGTTATCAACTGAGTTGCTATGAACTTTTGTTATACATGTATATGGACGCATTATCAAACAACCGTCCTAAAAATTTGCTTCACTTAGATAAGTAATGTTTAGAAGAAAACCGGAATACAAGAAGCAGAATACAAGGGTTTGAAAATTGAACAGAGCAGCACTCATTACATGTTTTGTCCAAAACGTTCAAGTTGAAACTTCATCTGAGTATTTAATTAGCTTGGCTCTCTATGTTGTAGTGTTTTAGTTATTAATTTGTTGATCGTTCTTTGCTTTACAAACAGTAGAATTTGCCCAATTTGTCACCTCAAGAAGATTATAAATAATTACTAATTACGTAAAGGAATAAAAATTTAATAACAATTGGGATGGTTGTTTTGCTATTACACCCTCTTATTTTCTTTTAATTTTGAGTAGATTAATTAAAATAGTTCTCAAGACATTGATATTCCTTGCCTTATTAACATAATACATTTTCTTGGATTAGCTTTCATACAACTTTGTGGTTTTTAAGCTTACAAACTTTAATATTTTTTTGAAGTCAATTTTCGTGACTTTGCGAATGTAATCTCCAAAAATTTTTAGATTTCACTCAAAAGCGCAGTAGAACTGCTTGCAACAATGTCTTTTATTTCAAAAAAATAATTTTTCAAAAGTGGCTTAATGCGGAACAATTTTTTTTTTAAATGTTACAGCTTGTTAGTTTGTTTGTTTACAAGAGAAAATAAAAAAGAAGCGCTTTTTTGGCTTTATTGATTTTAATTTTAATAAGGTTTGTTTTATTCTCTAAACCATTGATTTTCAAATTTTTTCATACTGCCACCCCTTTGGCAAACCAATGTAACATAACAACCCTTGTTTTAAAATTTTTTTATTTAGCCGTTTGCAGGCTATCTAATGCATTAGTGCACGCTTATTAACAAAAAACAATTAAAAGTAATCACTTTGTTAAAAAGAAATTTATTAATTAATTGCAACTCCACAAAACAGCATCAGTCAGATTGCTGATGTTGCATCTTGGCAAATTGTTTTTCGTCATCATGTGCTGCTATTGCCAGAACACACCATAAATCTGTTTCTACTTCATTTTTGGCCTTGCTCTTTAATTCCAGCAATGCAGAAAAGCCAATTGACGGAAAAGGTATCAAAAGTTAAATGCCTGAACTTGCAGCTCTGTTATATAAAGGAGGTATGGCTAGATAAAATTTTCTCTTTAAAAGCCTCTTTCGTAGTTATTTTTTTTTGGGCAATAGCATTATTTTTGTTGAACATGCTAACAAAGCCTGTGCTGCATTGTTTATCAACGAAACGCTCCTACATATTCAGCCATGCTGCCGAAATTCACTTGTGCTGGATTACATTTGTATGGGTAGGGGAGCCGTCGGCGACCGCGACTGACGCGGTTTGGGTTTAACTTAAACTCTCATCATTCGGTTACCTTACTTTCGTCTTGAGAAGACACTTCATGAAATTTTTCTATGCTTTGTATTCTCAGCAAGCAGCTTAACATTTTATTTATGTCAATGTATAAAAACTAAAATTACAAATAAAGCTATTTTGGCATCTTCAAATGCAGGTTATTTTCCGTAAGATTAGCGCCTCAACATTTCTGGAGAGTCACTTGGGTAAATAACAATACCAATAATTTTAATTGAAACTTAGTTATAAAACTAACAGAAAAGCAAAATAGTGGTATAATGAGAGGCCAATCCGATTATGTTATTTTAGTCAATTTTATCATCCCCCTTCCATATGATCCCTTATAACTTGACATATACCCTTCTCCTCATATAATACGCCATATAACAATTAAACTGTATCCCTACTCAAAATTTAGCGCTTCTACAACTGATTTCATTATTTTACCCATCCTTAGACAAGAGACTGATTTTAAAAAAAAAGAAAAAGTTTAAAATAGCCAGAAGCTAGCTCTTTCAACCTTCCTGCAATCAATTTGTTAATCCGCAACACCCGCTGACACACTTGAACTAATAAGCATTTCTACATATTCCAGCCACGTCTTTCTCCTGATACTACGACTGTTGATTAAATGACAGACACTTGATTGAAACAACACCTGACCGAAACAACATTTGATCGAAACTTTTGATCAAAATTTGAATTTTTATTAGTATGTTTAATTTTCACTTGACATTTTTTGGTAATTTCTTGTCTCATAAGCTAGGAAAAATTTTTAACAATTAATTTTGATTCAACTTTAGGTAAAAACAGTCTGCGGTGAATTCTATTTTTTTGCTATGATTTGAATACTATATAAAATTGTTTCAATAGTGGCAAGAAACTTTAATTGATTATAATAACAGTTAATTATTGTAATCTAGCCATCGGTGAAAACGAAACTTATTTGTACAACGACTCTAAACTTGTTAAATCAGTACATTTCAATCTTTTTATTTTATCCAAGTGTCAAAATAAATTTTTAAACAGTATTTAAATAACCTTTTTGCGCCTGGTTTGTGAAACAATACAAAAAAATCTTGGCTCCAAATTGGCACTTTTTGACACCAGGAAGATTGTCCTATATGCAGCGTTGTGAGTTGTGACTCTTATGTCCATTCTGGGTAAAAAGTTTTAGAAATAATAAAACGGGTAAGTATGACTTTCTCAAATTCAATCATTTCACGCAGCTAAGAAAATTTTATGTATAAATCTCTTGCAATTAAAAAGATTTTTTTAGAAATGCTAATTGACAATAAAGACCTTACTGTAACTGCCAAAGGACTTTGTAAAAAGTTTAAAAGAAATCATATAAAAAAAAGATAAAAAAAACTTACAATAAAAATATCATTTTTTACAACATCGAAGTAAAATAAAAAATCTAAAGAAACGATAAATATCTCAAATTAATCATAGAGACAAAGGCAAATTCATAAATCATAAACAAGAATTCTTGAAAAACTTTTTCCTACAAAACTATATTATGATAAAGTCAAAAAAAGTACAAATGTCATGGCTAAATTTTGCTCACTCTTCTAACATTAAATTATTTCAAATGTAGTAGGTTTTGAACTGATTTGCAAGAATATTATTTGAAGTAAAGCCGTAAAAATCTTTGTAGTATATTAACACTACAGTTACTTAACTTTAAAATACTGTTCATTATTTTACCCGTTTGCTATAAGCCAGGGATTCCAAAACTTTTGTTCATCGGTACCTTTTGGACACTTTATAGGTTTGCATGTACCCTCAAAATTTTGTTGCGTTTCTCCAAAAAATCTTCATTAGGAATTAGTCTCGGATTTTACGAATTCCAGCCCATAATCAGGGTGATCTTTAAAAGAAAAAAAAAGTTTTTACTCTTTCACTACATTAACCTGTTTAAATTAAAAGTAATTTCCTGAATTTTAAAATTTGGGTTTTTTTACGTAATTTCGTCTCGTAAATTAACATTAAAACTTAAGTTGAACAAGGATATTATCTCATATCTATTGTAACCCTTAAAAAGTCAAAATGTACCCTAGTTTGAGAATCCCTGCTATAGTCTATATTGGAGTAACTCATGCATGTTGTTTTTTAATTAGGTTATCATTATAGTTCTTTGAATGTTAAGATGAACTTTGCCACATAAAATATTTGAAACTTTCCTTTTTCTGGCAGCTTAATTTTTTTTTATATCTCTAGACACGCTCAAATATTTGTTTAACTTATTTAACAAAAACGAGTAAAAATCTAACTATTTAAAGTTAGTTGTTTGTGGTTACAGTTACTATTTAATTATGTTACTTATTTATAACAAACGTATCTCTCACTGTGTGAACTGAAAACGCTAAAAAATTACCAAAAATTGTTTAATCAAACAAACATTTTAGGTATATTCTTCAACTTGCCGTAGCAGACATGTTATTTCTTCTGTCTTTGCCTTTAACTGTGTCCGAAAAGCTAAGAAATAAGTGGATTCATTCGGAATCTTTGTGCAAACTGAAACACACTTTTGTATTTCTTAATTATTTTACTTCAGTTCTTTTTTTGATGGTAAGAAATTTTTTATTTGGCAATTATACAAACCGTACTAAATACGAAATCCTTTTCTAACTTCACTCATAAAACAGTTTTAAAATCTATACAATGCATAACAACTAATATCAAAAACATAGAAGATGACTAAGAATAATTTATTTATTACTTCACTCACTTCAGCGTTCTTTTTTTTTTTTGAAATACAGAAAAAAACAGTCTCTTTAAAATTTTTATTATAAACCAAATTGCTTTTGTTACTTTTTTTTAAAAAACATAAACTGTTTTATTATTTAAATAAAATTATAAATTTCTTTTTTGTTAATTGAACATATTTTGCAATTCTGCAACGATTACTGATTGAAGTTTATAAAAAAAAGGTGCACTAGCAACTATTAAAAAATATCTTATTATTGATTTCAATTTTTATTAAAAATTTCTATTCAATTTACTAAATATTTGAAAAACTTTAAATTTTAGGTGATAAGCATAGACCGCTACGTCGCTGTTTGTAAAACATCCTCAAGAAATTGGCTAAAATTGAGACAATGCTCCGTGGCTATTTTTATCTCAGTCCTTGTTTGGCTTTTAGCTTTTGCGTTTACTATTCCAATTATAATGCATGCACAGGTAATCCAGAAGCTACCGGATTGTGAATGCAGGTGAATAGTCTATATTTATATAAAAGAATTTTAGTAACAGGAAAAAATTTATTTCTTCTCTACGTATTCAGCTTCAAACAATATGTGTCTTTTTGGAAAATTACGTTTTTGTTATAGTTATTTAATAAGGCGGAAAATAAAAACTTCCGCAATTTTTTCCACTTTGTCATCAAATTGAGAAAAAAATTTTAAGTTTATTTACTATGAAAAATATTTTTGAAAAAGCTCTCTTAAATTTATTTTTTTAAAGCTATCACAAAATTTTAATTTATTGTATTTGCAAAAAGTTTCTGTCTTTTTAGTTTTATGATTTTTAAAAAGTTAAGAGTAGTAAAATAATATATTAACTTCTGCAAATTTTTTTCTTTCCAATCTTGCTATGAGTGGTTAAATTGCTTTTTAAAATCCTTGACTTATCACAGCTTCAAATTTCTAAACCATGATATTACTGCTGATGAATTGCGCCATTGTAAGAGACCGGATTTTTTTCGAATTTCTGAATTAATGACATCTAAGAGCTTTTTACTAACTTTACCTATATTAGATTTAGCAGGGTTGATAAGCCGGCATTTCGGATTATTGATAAAATTAGGTTTAGCCTTTGAAAGGTGCTGTTCACCCGTTTGAATTTAACAGATCGGGCCATTTCATAAAGGTCAGATTCGAAGCCAAAGAGATCGCGGCAAATCAAAGACAATTAGCCAGTGATGCCAAGATGATAAATACATTAGCGTCTTTATTCATGCCTGCTGATAAAACTTCCAACCTGATAAAAAAATCCGGTCTCTTACAATGGCGCAATTCATCAGCAGTAATATCATGGTTTAGAAATTTTCCCAACAAAAATAAATGTAAATTTCTCGTATTTGACATCGTTGATTTCTATCTATCAATATCCAAAAAATTACTCACCGATGCTATTAATTTTGGAAAATAACACTCCACTATTGACTCCGATACATTTGGGATTATTTTTCACTGCAGAAAGTCTGTTCTTTTTAGAAAGAATAGTACCTGGATAAAGAATAACTAATCGCTGTTTGATGTCACAATGTGTTCATTTGATGGAGCAGAATCATGCGAGCTCGTTGGTCTATTTCTCCTTTCTGGATTAGCATCTATTATTGGCAAAAGCAATGTTGGCTTGTACAGGGACGACGGTTTAGCCATTTTAGAAAACACCCCAGGACCTGATATCGAACGTATCAAAAAGAAAATTATAAAGTTTTTTTTAGCAAAACGGTTTGAAAATTACTATTGATCCTAACGTTGTACAAGCAAATTTTCTTGACGTCACACTTAATTTGCAATCTGATAAATATTGGCTATACCGGAAACCAAATGACCACCCGCTCTATATTCATTCAAGATCGAATCACTCCCCTCTATCAAAAAGCAACTACCATCAATGCTGGCTGAACGATTATCACAACTCTCCTGCAACCAACACATGTTTAATAATGCAACTGTTGTTTATCAAGAGGTGATTCAGAAAAGCGAATACCACAATTAAAGTACCAGAATTCAAGTAGTCCTACCATACCGGCCAAAACGAAAAAAAGAAAACGAAATAAATTATGGTTCGACCCCCTTTCAGTGAACATGTTAAAACTAATATTGGAAGGACTTTTCTTAATTTACTCGAAAAGCACTTTCCCTCCCGCCATCGCCTCCACAAAATCTGCAACAAAAACACTGTAAAGATTAGCTACAGTTGTATGCCGAACATGGCAGCGATTCTATCAAGGCACAACAAGACCGTCTTAGCATCAAAAAAACCAATGTGCATCCTCCTTGCAACTGTCGACGCAAGGCAGAATGCCCTCTAAATGGCGATTGTCGCGAAAAAGCTATCGTTTATAAAGCTAGCATATTAACAGATAGCAACGATCCTCCCAAATCGTACTATGGATGCTGCAAAACGGAATTTAAATCCCGTTTTTACAACCATCGCCAGACTTTCAAAAGCAAGCAAAAAAGATATACCACCGAGCTATCGAAAGCCTTTTGGGAAGCCATAGATAATGGGAGAGACTCTCATGTTGAATGGAGCATTTCGGCCAGATCTAGTACCTATCAACCCGGTGCCGCCAGGTGTAATCTCTGCCTCGATGAAAAGCTAGCCATTCTCCTGGCAGACCCACCTAGTACACTTAACAAAAGAAAGTAACTCACCGGCAAGTGTCGCCATAAAAACAAATTTAAACTAAAACATTTCTCGTAATTTTCACCAGGCATCGAACCCGGCTTTTTATCATTTACAACTTCTTTTTCATTAGTCACGATTTCTATAAATTTATACCGCGTCACTTGTCGATGACTAAAAATTCTCTTACGTTTGTAGTTGCGCCTATTTTTACTGTTATACGATATAGCTGTTTTTATAGTTTTTCAAGTCGTAAGAAATTTGTCTAATTTCCCGTTTTTATTTTATTAGTATTTATTTCAGGTTTTATTCTATTTGTATTTATTTTGGTTATTGTATTTACTCTTGTTTTTGCTTTTAATTTCAGATAATCGCCTGATGAGCCGTTTTTATGGCAAAACAGACTGTTGCAAATCTTAAATAAATAAATTTTATCTGCAGTGTTTGTACTTAATTTGATATATATATATAGACCCTATCAGGAAACCCTATACAAAGATATATATATAAAGTTTTTGCAAAACGAAATTGATTACAAACAACGAATTTAATTGCAAAAACAACGAATTAGATTAAAAAGTCTTATAAAAAAAAATAACCACTTGCAGTAAGTGATAAAAATAATCGGGGCTAAAGGCATTTGGCATAATGATCATTAGCAGAAATAGAGTGGTCAAAACCCATGTTTTTTATCTATATCTGATTCGGAACAGGTTTGCCTTTGGCTGGCCGAAGAATTTGAATTATTATGCCTCAGGGATTTACCCCTTGAAATTTTTTTTGTAATTGTTAAGCTCGGGCAATCTCACTTCAAAGCGTAGAACCAAAAAAAAAGCGGTTATCTGTTAAGAGCCAAGTTTTGGTTTATTCAGGATTAAAAAATCTTTTTTTGGTCTTCGCTTTCAAGTGATGTGTTTTCAATTATTTTCTATCACTGATTGCCCAAGTCTGCAACCCTAGGTTGGTGAAGAAAAAAAAGATATTAACAATTCGTTTTTGCATTCTGAGATAGTTTTCAATTAACTGCGGCCCGAAAATTTTAAAGTGGCCCGGAAGAGCGAGGAGCGTGTGCCACCCTGGCTAGAATACACGTGGAAACACGCGGCGAGTGTGAAAGCAACTACAATTACAATGTAATCAATGCAGATTAAACAACTCGAAAACTACGGCAAGGGCTAATGATCAGAACAAATAAAAAATTAAAATTTTAAATATTCTCTTGTAAATTATTTACTGCTGAAAACAATGCAATTTAGAGCATTAGTTTTATTTAAAACTTGCTGACGCTAAAAAAACTGTTTTAAAAATAAGTGGTAAGTAAAATATATACTTTACAAGAACTTTATTTAAAAAGTTATGGAAAATTTGTATTTCGGACGAATGTATATGTAGAAAAATTAATTTTTTTGTTTTTTTATGTTGCCTTTTTTTGAAAAAAAATGTTTATAAACTAATTTTTGAAAAATAATACTTTTTAAAACTTGCATTTCAAGCTGCATGAAAACCTATCAGTAATAATTAACAACCTTTTTTGACAGTATTGCAATTCCCCCCGACAGAGAAGCACGTTGCAAACACCATAACAGTACAGAAGAGCGTTCACTGTGTCATAATCACACAAAGATTACTCCATGCAATTTTTGGTACGATTTTGACTAGATAACTTTTTGTTAAACGAGGTTTGCCATGTAACTTATCTTATTAAAGCCCACTCATTGTTCTACTGTAGTAAAATCATTTTTACACATATTAATATGCAAAGTTTTGATATATTACATAGAGAGATATCAAAAACAATTTTTTATATATATCTTGACGAAAGCTGAAAATTGCAGGTTTCTCTGGGCCAGGAGTGGGCAAACTACGAACCATAACAACCTTCTGTGCGGCCGCAAAGGTTTCAAACAAATAATTTTTAAAAAATTTACTTTGTTTTGTCTTCAACCAAATTCCTAGTTATTTCTTTTAAAAATCACCGATTTTGGTACAAAAATCAAGAAATCCGAGACAGAATCAAAGTGAAGACCCTTTTATTAATTTTAGTTAGAGATCGTTTCATTTTGGGATCAAATTTCTTAATTTTTATAGTGATTTCTTAAAGATTTATAGTGAAGACCTTTTTTCTAGAGATCACTGCAGTGCTGCCGCAAACAAATTTAACTTTTGAATGCGACCCGAGAGCTAAAAAGTTTGCCTACTCCTGCTCAAGACTGGTCTTGGTCTCGAGACTAATTTTTTGGGATCTTGGTCTTGTCTGAGTCTCGGCCTTGTGCTGATGGTCGCGGTTCTGGTCTCCAAGTGATGTGGTCTCGGTCTCGTGACCGGATTTTATTTGATATTTTTGATACTAATGTATGAATTTTGCAATTTATGTATGAATATTGTAATGAATTTTCCAATTTGCTTAAGAGCGACACTTAATTGACCACCTATACTGCAATTTGAATTTGTAAAAGGCTTAGAGCCAAATCTCTTTAATCCTTAACCTGAAAACTTTCTTACGCTTATTGGAATGAAAATTTTTATTGGGATCAGGGCCATCTGTGATAACTCAATCGAATTACAAAAGACTTTCACACTAAAAATAATTCGATTTTTAAAAGATGACGTTACTCAGATAAAAATTTCTATCGGACAGCAATATATTTTTTGTTTGTTCTATTAATTTTTTTACTTCTTTCCGCACTTAAGCTCTAGGAGAAGCAAAACATTAGTAAAATAAACAAAGAATACTCTGCCAAGGTTTGTAGTGAAAACGAGCCCTAACTGTGTTAAAAACATGATTTTAACGGTAACTGGAAGCTAAACATTTGTAAATATTCAGTTTAAAAACTTTTTCAAGGAAACGTAGATTCAGATTTCAATAGTGATAATGCTATATTAACATTAAAGTTGCCCAGAAATACAACTTAGAGCGGTTAGTGCATTAGAATATAATAGTATAATTTAGGCCTGGGCAAAATTGGGCCCGTAAATGCTAAGAATATAGCCCACAATACAATTAGTAAAATTTTAATTTTGAATTTTTTTAGTTTTAACAGGGTATCGATATAGTAGAAGTGCAGTTACATAAGATAATACAATTTTTAAATCGCTAACTTTTAGGATTACATCAAGGGCGTCCAACAACCTTTTACAGGCCGAAGACCAATTTTTTTCTACAAATATTCTTGGGTGAGTTAGTAGTCCAGCATGTATCCCCTAAGGCCAAATTTCATAGATTTAGAACCAAATTGATAAAACGTTTTTGTCTTCACTTTAATTGTGTACCATTATTTTGAATTATCTTCTTTGAATTTGAATAAAAAAAGTCGTACCTATTTTTTTCCTAAATAAAGCAAACAAATTCTGGTTGTAGTAAGTCTTACGTAAGCAATATCTTAAGCACCATATTTATTTATTAATTGTGGTCCACGATTATTTATAAAAGTGAAGAGATGGCCCTTTTAGTCACTAAGTTTGCCCATCTTTAGTAAAAATTGCTTGAAAGTTTTGATCTATAAATCTATAGGGGGTTGAGAATTAAAAAACTTCCCTGAAAAATGATGGCCAGAAGTTCGTAGTAGCAATGCAACCGTTTAAAAATTGATAAAATCATATAAAGATTTTTTTTAATTTTAATTGAAATCTTTTAATTGATATTTTGATTGAAAAAATTGAAATCATATAAAGATTTTTAATTTTTACAAAAAAATTTAATTGAATATTTTCTTAATTAATTAATTTAATGAAGACCAAAATAAGGTCTTCACTTTTATTTTACTTTACTGGGTAGCTGGATCGAATGGTTAAGAGCGCTGTGATTAGTGCCAAACGTACTCGATACCGTTGTGGTTCAAAACCTACACTCGCCGTTCTGTTGTGCCTTGGGAAAGACACTTTCCGGCATTTTTTCTGCTTAGTGGCTTTTAATTTCAATAATATCTCTAAATATGCACTAAAATACTCTAAATAAAAAGTTTCAAACAGACAGCATTATTGCGGCATCTATGAAAGCAGGTCATGGTAATTGTTTGACAGTTGTATACCACCTCAGACGTTTTTCTGGGAGTTAAAAAGATAAATATAAAGATAATATATTTACGATTAAAGATAATTATTTCTAATAGTTTTTTTAGGTGATTGTTTAAGAGTGTCTCCTTTTTTTCCACCAGGCTTTCTTTTGTAAAAACCATTGCAGCGTTTCATGATCATGTTTTCATCCTTCAACCCTTCCCCCATAACAAATTTTTGCATAAACTACTGCACAATTTTCAACGCTTTAAACAAAATACAAAATTGCTTAAAAGTTAAACAAAAAAAGTGATAATTGTCGAGGTAGAAAAGAAAACCGTCCTAAGTACTACTTCGAATAATCTACACAAATATTTACAGAAAACAATTAGGAATAATATTGAAGAAAAAAAACTGCGCGTTGTTAACAGTTTTTACTCGTTTGCATAATTCGTCATTATTTCTAATCTTTCTAAAATGATTAATTAGAGAAATTCTATTCTATGTAAGTAAAAAATATCCAACAACTGCAACACGCCAACACAGATAGCCGAGCTAATTAAATTTTTGAATAAAATTTCAACCATTACCGTGATTTTCAAAAAACGTTTAAAAAAGTTTAATAAAAAAAGTATGCATTCTCATTCTTCGTCCCCCGATTATGTTTATAACCTGAATATCCCATATTTTGGCCATGACTCTAGACGTTTTTTAATTAAACTTAAAAACATTATCAAATCTAAATTTAAAATAACTTTAAAAATAAATCCTGTTTATAAAACGTTTAAAGTTTCACAGTATTTTCAATTGAAGACTCGTGTTCCCCCCGCACTATGCTCAAACATTGTTTATCAGTTTTCATGTTCATGTGATTCGAACCTGACGTACATTGGTATGTCAACCCGTCATCTGAGCACTAGGGTGGGTGAGCACTTAGGTTTCCATTTGAAGACTGAAAGCTCCGTCAAAGAACATATCACGTCGTGTGATACGTGCTCCAATATAAAATTCAACGTAAATTCGTTTAAAATAATTAAAAAATGTAATTCTAATTTTGAAACCAAAATTCATGAAGCGTTATTGATAAAAAAACATAACCCCAAACTTAACCAAAAATTATTTGCTAATGGAGCATCATTTTTATTAAATATATTTTAGATTAGTATTTTGTGTTATTTGGATTTGTTGGATGTATCGGCATTGTTGTTGTCATTTTGGCGGTCGCATTTTAAATTCTATCATCAATTTTTAACCAATTTTTGATGATAAATCTTTTTTTTAGTAAATGCTCCATTGAATTTAAAGCTCAAAAATTTTCTTGTACAGCATTAAATTCAGGCATAAGTTGTTTATTTTAACATATTATAAATGATGTCAAGATTTTTATACAGCGTATACAAGATAGTTTTTATCTTTGCTCCAAGAAAAGGAACTCGCTGATCCAGCAAGTTGAACTGTTCTAAGTTCAAAAACAATATTTATTCATCAAACGTGTTTTTTTTTAAATTATAGTACAGTCGTATTTTCTTGCTTTATATTTTCATTAAAAAAAGGGTAGATATATCGTTCTTTTTTCAGATTTTTAAACACATTCTAAGGCCAGGTATGTGCTTTTTTGTATCAGTTATAATTATAACTGATTTTCTTCTGAGCAATAATGTACCCATTTAACCCGATGCAACAACTTTTTAATAAACGCTTTACAAAATTTAGAGGAAATAAGTTAAACAATTCAAAAATCTAAAGAATAGTGTCAAACTATTAGTTTAAGTAATCAAAGCATGAATTTGGTTTAAATTTTGATAAAATTTAATACTTGCCTTAACCCTTTCACTGTTGATTACTAATTTTTTTATTTAAGCCTTGATTAATTAACTAAACTTAAATTAATTAAGCATTAATTAACTAGACCTTTAACTAATTAAAGTTGATTAATTAAACCTTTACTAATTAAACCTTTTCACTGCTAAATTTTTTTATTGATATGGAGTAAGCTCGCTCGTCGCAATGAACGGATTAAAGTTAATCGTTGTTTTCAGGTAAATTCACACTGACACAATGCATGACAAACATTTCTATGTAATAAGAATTCAAGAATAACTAATTTTTTTAATGCCAAAAAATTGATTATTATAAAATTTATTATCTAATGGAAAATATATCACTGATTGCCCGCGCGTCCCTACAGTGACTTAGGTCTACCAAACTTTTAACTGTTATATTGCCATAATACAGTATGTATAAATAGATAAGTGAAATAGTTTTTTGGTTTCATAATAACTAATAGAAGTAACAAAAAATACTGATATTTAAGTGGGGATAAGGTGAAATTGAATTTAAGATCAATTTTTTAAAGCTCATTAATTGTAAACCATTTTCATTATACATCATTGATTTTCAAACTGGGGTACAAGTAAAATTCAGTAGTTTTAAAATGTACCATGTTTTTATGATATCGTTTTTTGCTACTAATCTAATTTATTGACTTACAAATGTGCTTAAGTGAAATAATTAAATAGCATTTGTGAAGACACATTGTTTACAAGTTTATTTCTTTAAATTTTTATTTTCAGTTTTTGAATTTTTTTGTCCACTATTATTTTCCGAAAGAAAAGGGACCTGATTTAAAAGTCTTAAGAACCAATGTTTTTTAGATCGCTGGAGCTCAAAAATTTAAGCATGTTTTTCATTTATTACTTTTATGCAGTTTATCTTGAATCAAAAGGATTTAGTTCAAATTTTGTGGTTGCATTAGTATACCGCTACTTTCATGCCTGCAGCATCACATAGCATACGACGTGGCCACAGGAAAGAATACATCCTTGGTTGGGACACCCACTACAATCAGTTAGCTGAATCATTGGAAAAAGCAAAAACTTTAGAAAAAAGAAAAGCAATCAGGAGCAAATAACTTTATAAACTACAATAAAAGTAGAAGAAAAAACTGGATCAAAGCTACAGTAGGTAGCAATATGAAGCACTCCAGCAGACATGCATAGAAAACTTTGAACAAACTAACAAAACAAACCAAGACAATGTCATCCCCAACAGAAATCTCTGCTAATTATATTGCAAGATGCCTTGTTAACAATGGGAAACTGAAAGATCACAACCGAACATTCACAAACAACATCATTGTAAAACTAAACGAAGCAGAAAAAGCCCCATATCCAGCTGGCAAAGAAGATGTAGACTTGTGCACAAATTTTAATAAATAATAACTACAGATTGCTATGCAAACAATGAAACCGGGAAAAGACCCTGGACCTGATAACCTCCAACCCGAGTTTTTTTGTGCACCTGCACAATCTGTGCTTCACATGTTAACAACACTGCTCTCTAAATGCCTCTGCCGGAAAAAAATCCCCAAAATCTGGAAATTTTTAAAGATTGTTGCCATCCTAAAGCCAAATGAACCCGCAAATAAACCAAAAATTTATAGACTAAAAAAAAGGTTGCTGTGCGTCCCTTTCAAGCTATTTGAAAGATCATCTACAACAGGATCCAACACATAGTTGTAAAAATTATTTTATATGAACAAGCAGGATTAGGCATGGTAGAGGTACTTTTAACCAAGCTGTTTTTATGACATATGACATTGAACATTTCTTTGATGAGAAGAAGGAAGTAGGCGCAGTTTTGTAAACTTATCATCAGTATATGACACAGTTTGGTATTGCGTACTTACTCCTAAGCTTCTGAAAATGATACCAAACAAGAATATAGTTAAAATGATAGCATAAATGATAAGTCAAAGTTTTTTGTACTACACTTGGGCAATAAAAAATCAAGAAAAAGACGCCTAGTTAATGGCATCCCACAAGGCTCAGCCCTGGCGCCAATGCTGTTCAACATCTAAATGGCAGACATCCCACTGACTAACAGCAAAAAAATATATATACAAGTGCTGACAATTCACTTTTGACAGTGCTCAATGATTTGAAGATCAGAGCAAAATTATCAAATTAAGTATAGACACTTATTCAAATAAAAATCTATTCTAGTAATTCTATTTGAATAAGTGTCTATACTTAATTTGATATATATGCTGATGACACAGCAATCACAACTAGTGGCAGCAACTTCAAAACTATTGAAAACACACTATCAATTGATCTAGCGAAATTGTCTGACTATTTCTAGAACTGGCTACTCAAAGTCAATCCACTTAAAACTGTCTCAAGCTGTTTTCATCCGGCTAATTGCTTAGCAAAGTATCAACTGAATGTCTCCCTCCACGATCAGGAGAACCTTTTATTAATTTACGCAAATACCTTGGATCATAAGCAATCGCAATATATACATCGTGAGTGTAAATTACATTTTTATTGCACGACAAGGCCCTGTTTCGCCCTATGGGGCTCATCAGGTGCAAGCAAAGATGCAAATCACAATACAAATACGTCAACAAAGGCGAATAATAGCAAACAATAATGAATTTGAAAGTTCATATGTACATAAGGCGCTAGTTTATTGTTCATCTTACTCCACGGAGGTGAATCTCACATTCATAAAAGATCATCATATTGGTGGAAAGCATCCGGACGAAGAATAAGTAGTTTAATTGATCGTAAGTAAACGAGGAACAGTAAACTTACGACGTCTTCGTTTCTTAGTCATAATAGTGTGGTCTTAATTCGGATTTATAACCAAGGTATCTTATCACCAGGGTGGCCGATCGCACACTATTATTGAAGCAAGAAAACCAACGGTTTATATACAATTTAGTTATATAATTAAATCACCTAAAACAGGCGCATGGACAAGTGACGTACAAGTAAAGAGCGCACAGAGCATAAACGACGATTGAAATAAAACCGGATTTACCACCAGTAGAATGCACGAAATCCATCGTATCTGTAGACTACAGTAGCACCTTGCACCGGTTGAAAAATAAACTATGAAAGGATTTAAGCGTCGCGCTTATCTGATCCAATCATTTTGGCTATTAATCAGTGAGAAACAAGGATTTGGGCTAAATCATAAGCAATCGCAATATATACATCGTGAGTGTAAATTACATTTTTATTGCACGACAAGGCCCTGTTTCGCCCTATGGGGCTCATCAGGTGCAAGCAAAGATGCAAATCACAATACAAATACGTCAACAAAGGCGAATAATAGCAAACAATAATGAATTTGAAAGTTCATATGTACATAAGGCGCTAGTTTATTGTTCATCTTACTCCACGGAGGTGAATCTCACATTCATAAAAGATCATCATATTGGTGGAAAGCATCCGGACGAAGAATAAGTAGTTTAATTGATCGTAAGTAAACGAGGAACAGTAAACTTACGACGTCTTCGTTTCTTAGTCATAATAGTGTGGTCTTAATTCGGATTTATAACCAAGGTATCTTATCACCAGGGTGGCCGATCGCACACTATTATTGAAGCAACAAAACCAACGGTTTATATACAATTTAGTTATATAATTAAATCACCTAAATTTATTTCAATCGTCGTTTATGCTCTGTGCGCTCTTTACTTGTACGTCACTTGTCCATGCGCCTGTTTTAGGTGATTTAATTATATAACTAAATTGTATATAAACCGTTGGTTTTCTTGCTTCAATAATAGTGTGCGATCGGCCACCCTGGTGATAAGATACCTTGGTTATAAATCCGAATTAAGACCACACTATTATGACTAAGAAACGAAGACGTCGTAAGTTTACTGTTCCTCGTTTACTTACGATCAATTAAACTACTTATTCTTCGTCCTGATGCTTTCCACCAATATGATGATCTTTTATGAATGTGAGATTCACCTCCGTGGAGTAAGATGAACAATAAACTAGCGCCTTATGTACATATGAACTTTCAAATTCATTATTGTTTGCTATTATTCGCCTTTGTTGACGTATTTGTATTGTGATTTGCATCTTTGCTTGCACCTGATGAGCCCCATAGGGCGAAACAGGGCCTTGTCGTGCAATAAAAATGTAATTTACACTCACGATGTATATATTGCGATTGCTTATGATTTAGCCCAAATCCTTGTTTCTCACTGATAAATACCTTGGAGTAACTTTGGATCGTTTACGTACTTACAGAGAGCATCTGGAAAACATAACTTCCAAAACGAATGCGCGCTGCAACATGCTGAAATTCTCGCGGACAACCCTTGGCGCTCAGACTTTCATGTACTGCTAACATCTCTTCTGACCCTTTGCTTTTCTGCAGCGGAATACTGTGCACCAGTTTGGTCACATAGTAAACATGCAAAGCTGCTTGATTCCAGCTTAAATGAATACATGCGACTTGTTATTGAATGCATTAACCCTATTCAGACTGGGCGTTTTGGGAATTTTGTACGACTGGGGGGGGTTGAATGTGCCCGCGCTGTTTGTTTGTTTATATCTCAGCAATTTCTAACGATAGAATTGTCATTCAAGTTTGTATAGAAAGGAAATTTTATACTCTTTTAATATAGATACTTAAATGTTACATTTAAACATTATTTGGTATTGAAAAAGCGAGTTTTTAAAGGGTAGTCAATTTTCGTAAATTGGATGAAAACGAGAGAGCGATTTGAGAGAATTAACAACTTCGGCTGTTTGTCGAAGGTCATTGAGTCGTAAAATTAGAAGTGCCACTTGACGAAGTTGTTACAGTTTACAGAGAAGGAAATTTTGGATCAGCAAATTGTGCTAAAAGCTGGTTTTATTATTGTTTACATTCGATCTTTGTTATTTATTAGAATTTTTTTTAATTATTCTTTTTTGTAAACAATTTAGAGCAATAAGCTTAATAACATAAAAAAAAGTTAAATCATTACACAAAAAATTATGTTTTTAGTTTTACGTCGCAAAAGACTCACTTTAATTATTTTCACTATAAAAGAATATTTCGAATTCACTAATTTAGTTAAAATTTATTGTTTTTGATTACATCAATTTTTTTTGATTTTACAGAAATCATTATTATTTTGAATGTTTTTTCTTTTCTTTTACTACTTTTTTCTAAACAACCCTTTTGAATTCTGACCGGCGTTGTGAACGTATTAGAAATAGAGCTCTAAATAAAATATTTAGAGGTTTTTCAAAAAGAGTAATGCAAACTATATGGATTTTTGGACCGGTTACGCAATGTTGGCTCCTCACAAATACTACCAGCATCACGAAAACGCGACGCAAATTGCATATAAATTAATACAAATTTAAAAAATAATTTCGGTTTATTTGTTTGTATCTTTTGACTAAAAGTTATGTAGCTATTAGACTTTTGAATTTAATACAAGGTCAATTCTAGATTAAACTATAATCTTTTATATTCATCTTTACACTACGTAGCGTTTACACAAATTGCGAAAAATATTTACCGTGAATTTATCTATGCTTTTTGTTGGAGGTTGATGTTATCTATACTCCGAGAAGCCCCGATAAAATTGACATATTATGGAAACCATACTAATTATCATATGTTGGAATATAAATAATTGTTAAACTTTATTATTCAAAAAGGATTAAAATTTTAAGAACAAAAAACTAATGCTCTTTATCAAAAAATCTTTACATTTGTCAATTATTAAAATATCAACAAAATATTTTAACTTAGAAAAAGTTAGTGGGTTATATTAATAAATGAAACGCTCAATTTCCCTTTTATATGTATTTTTTGGACAGCATTCAGCAAATTAAAAAGCTTACAAACAAATAATGAAAAACCGTTACGCAGCATTGATTATAGAAATAACAATCAAAAAGTTTATCGTTGCGTTTATTGGATAAAAACAGTCTTTACGTAAAAAGATGTTCTGCTTAGAAATTTAACGTTAATGACAATTATTACAAAATTGAAAGCGATGTCGTTGGCACACTACCTTTCCACAGTTTTGGCATTGACTGATAAGTTTGGGCAATTGATCTTTCTTTTTTTTCATTCCTGGACCTGATATTTCTTTTATACATATTTCACAACGACGTTTTCTTTCTGATTGAGGAGGAAATATTGATAGGAAAGCTGAATCAATACTTGGTTCGACGACGTTTCCGCCAAGTACCAACTTTATTTTTTGTTGAATTTCACTGTTAAGACCTTCCCTGGATCTTCTTTGGATGAAAGGTTTTACTAATTCTAAAACAAGATTAAAGCCAACTTCAAACGAATTCTGTTTTCGCGGCTCCGTGTGTTTATTCATTGCTAACACACTTGCTGCATTTATGCGACAAGTGTCAAGCAAATACGAAAAAGCAATTGTGGTCCATTTTCGAGACTTGGTTTTGCACGAATAGAAACTAATTTTTTGGTCTACAATGTCTGTACCTCCTTTTGTATAATCATACAACTTGTATAAAGCCGGTTTCTTTTTTTGATCTTTTGAAATCCCAAAAATTGGTTGCATTGTAGATAAAATTAAAATATTTCGTTTTCCTGTCGTTTTAGAGTTTACAATAAAAGAATTAAGATTGATGTTTTTTTCAGGTTCGTTCCAAAATACTTTATAAGAACCATTATCTCTATTATGCACTTGCTTTATTTCACTTGGTATTCCTTTGCGATTAGCTTGAATAGTTCCGATGGTAGTAATTTTCCGTTCCAAAAGCCATTTTGCCAAAGGTATTGAAGTGTATAATCGATCGTAAGATAAATTTCTTCCCGCAAGATCCGCATTTTTTTCTAGATTTTTGACCAGGCTTTTTACTGTTTCTTCAACGCCGTAAACATAAAACTTGCAGTTATTTGATGGATAGTTTACCGGTCTTCCAGCATAAACAGATGTTGTGTATGTGAACGGAAATCTTGATGAATTTATAGATCGAAAAAGCATTCCGTATTTAGCCGGTTTTGAAGGATTAAATTGTTTGAATGATAGCTTACTTCGCATAGGATAAAGTGTTTCGTCCAATGTTAGGTAGTCATCTGGTACAGCAACCCTTCCACAATTAAAATTAAATATTTCAAAAATTTTGCGAAAAGCAGCAAATCTATCGTATTTCCACCTTTCTGGTCTATCACCCGCATCATCAAAAGAAATGTGGGAAAGAAGAAATTTAAATCGATTTTTACTCATGGTCGCACCAAATATAGGATTTCCAGTAAGATTATTGAATAAGATTTCAATATTATGACTTGCAAGACCAAGTAATCCTCGCAAATAAATTAGCCCAATAACAGCCAGCATTTCAAACGCGGAAGTTAAATGTAAAAAAGTATATTTGTTGTCGTCTAAAATATTTTTAGGCAATTCATTTCTAACTTTAGAAATGTTTTTATTTGTCATATCAACAATAATTGTCAAAATGTCCAAACTAAAAAACAATTCCCACGACGACTTTATTTTTAAGCGGTTTCTGTATTCGTGCTTTACTCCACTTGAACTTCGTATGATATTCTTTGAAGCCTGTCTACCAAATCTTTCCGGTGGTATATTAGTCCATTTTATTTTTTCCTCTGGATGGTCTTTGGTCGCTTTTTTTGTGAGGACCTCATACTGCTCTACATCAGAAGTACGATCAATCGGTTCGTAATACTCCTCCAAAAGAGCCGTATCAATGCTAGTTATTTTGTTGGCATCCTGATCAAGACGACTTCGTTTACGCGGAAGAGCTTCAATTTCGTTGTTTGCATTATTATCCGGAGTCTCATCTTCCAAAGCAGCGATAGTAAATAGAGATGCTTGGGAATTTTGTTCGCTGTCCACGTCACAATCGGGCACAAGATCAAGCAAATCATCTTCGCCATCAGAATCATCAAAAATTTTTTTGGTTACTTCTTCAAGCGTATAAGTTGTTAGCGACATTTTTAATTCAGTAAAAACTTAAAAATTGAAATCTAATCCAATAAAACTTAAACAAGGTTAAAAAGAATATATTTCTTTCTACTATAAGGTATATTTTTGCTTTCTACATTAATAATATAAATTATCAAACACAATTTACAAATCAAGAAAAATTAAAAAAATAAATTAACTAAACTGTATTGTAATAATGAGAAAATAAAACACTACCTTCAAAACTTGATTAAGAAATTTTAAGATAAGCTAAAAGAAAATAAAATAGTACACAATTTTTGTGCCGTTGTAATTGCAACTTGTGGCTCTGAGCAAGGCCGCTAAAAATTTTTTCTTGAAGGGAGCAGCCAAAGACAACTTTTTTTATTACAAAGGAATTTGCAATAAACGCAAAGTAAAAGTATTACAAAAACCTTTACGAAGTATTCTAATGAAGATCAAAAAAGTTGTAAAATTCGGCACTAATGTTTTAGTTGCTTGGCCTTGTTCCTTACATTTATTTGATAAGCCAAAAGTGCCTTTATCTTGAAAAGACTAAACAGTTTGAATGCAAGTCCATTTTTTCTTTTTGTTTGTTCTTCACTTTGTTCTAAATAAGAATTTTATTCTCAAACTCAACATAAGACCCTTTTTCCCGGGTTCGTTTCTATGCTTTTAATAAAAATTTTTTTTAATACGATAAAATTTACGTTTATTGAAACTGTTTTTCAACAAAAAAGTTATTTTTTAAAACTTTATTCCTTTTTTAACTTACTGTTATTTATTGAGCCGTTCTTATCTAAAAAAATTTTCTGACTCCTTGTCTAAATCGATATTTTACAATCTTTGTTGAATTTAATTTTGTCAAGAATACTTATAAGTTGTTGGAAACAGGTGTAATCTCGTTTTTTCAAGCGCGTATAAAATCCTGAGTGACCTTACTCGAAAAAACTAAGGAAAAAATTTCAACACTTTCTTTTACAAATAGTCAAAGAATTTTATTCATAAAGTCAGTTTAGTTTTATTACGTCAATGAGGTGTTAATAAGGTGTTAAAAGTATCATATGCAATTATTCCTTTGTCTAAATATACTAAAAGCTGTTAGATATTTACAACATTACGGAGCGTACATTAATTAAATTATTCTACATATGTCAAACAGATTTCTAGCCTGGTTAAAAACAAATGACTCTGTCGCCCACTGGTCACGACCGATGTGAGTTGCCGATTTCAACCCCGGTCTATATAACAAAAAAGTCACATGAGGTCCCATGATTCCAGATCAAGTGTGCCTCGTGCAATCCTGTGACCATCGCGCGATTCTGTGACCATCGCGCGATCCTGTGACCATCGCGCGATCCTGTGACTATCGCGTGATTCTGTGACCATCGCGCAATCCTGTGATAGGGGTGTATAGCAAATCTATTGAACCAATCGTATTTCGTCGTACCAATTTCTGAGAGCCAATCACATTACCTTATCAGTTCACATAACAACAGGTCTACTATAATGTTTCTATCTTGCAAATTTTAATAGGCGCTATCTGCCTCCAGTGTCCCCACTTCTAAACCATTGCCTTTTTCTGGAGGTCTTTACCGTGCTTTTAATAAAATTTTTCTCTAATACAATAAAATTTACGTTTATTGAAAATGTTTTTCAACAATAAAATTCTTTTTTTGAAATTTACCCCTTTTCTGACTTACTGTTATTTGCTGTGCCGCTCTTATCCAAACAGGAATCGCTGACTCCTTGTCTACATCGATATTTTAAAATTTTTGTTGAATTTAATTTTATTCAAGACAATATAATTGTTAGAGACAGGTCTAAAGCAATGTTTTTGACTTGCAAATTTTAAAGGATACTATCTGCCTTCCGTTCCCCCTCTTTTGGAAAATATTGCTGGGCAGAAACAATAATTAACCTTGATTCGCGCTTCTGGCTCCAAATAAAAAAATTGGTTGTCAAAATGTACGTACCGAAATGCTCCGATTTGTTATTATGTGTATTTTTATAATTTTTAATTAAAAAATAAAAGGATCTGTACTTGTCCCTGCACTTTGGTGTGTAAAAGATATTGCATTGAGCCAAGATTATCTTAGGATCTTTATAACTTGTACATCAAAAGAAAATAGCCTATATAATCAATCCAGTATTTGACGCGCATCAATAAGTATGATTTCTTTTGGTACATTTGACCGCCAAAAATGTCAAAAAATATTTTTTTACAGCATATTCAAATAATATTGCTAGATTGCTTAAAAACATTGACTTAATATTGGTGAATTTGTCAAAAAATTTGTTCAAACAAATTAAATATTACAAAATTAACAAAGAAAAATAAATAAACAAAATACATTGAAACCTTTTTTAATAAAACCAAATCAAAGGCTTAGGATTTTTTCCAAATTTTAGAAAATTTCACACGAAAAGAAATCATATAGCTTGTATAAAGCCGGTTTCTTTTTTTGATTTTTAGAATTATAAAAAATTGGGTGCATTGTTGATAAGATTGAAATATTTCGCTTTCCTGTGGTTTTTGGGTTTACAATAAAAGAATTGAGTTTGGTATTTTATTGAGGTTCGTTCCAAAAAACTTCATAGAAACCAATATCTTTATTACACACTTGCTTTATTTTATTTGTTATTTTTTTGCCCTTAGCTTGAATAGTTCCGACAGTAGTAATTATCCTTTTCACAAAGCATCACAGTATACCAAAGGTATTGAAGAGTATAATTAATCGTAAGATAAACATTTACGATAAAGCCAAATCAAGGGCTTGGGATTCTTTCGAATTTGTTAAAAAATTTTACACGAAAAGAAATCTAAATCTACAGTTACGGCTTTTACAACCAAAACAACTCCTCTGGGAAAATGAGATTGAAAGCGTTTTATTGCCTCGTAAAGTGTTTGAGTAAACATAGTTAGTGAACCGCTCAGTCTCAATTGTTTTGATAAACAGATTACACTTTGCCTTTTTTTCGCTTTTGGCTGCTTTTTTCTCACGTTTTATGAAATAGTCAAAAAACTAGTGACTAGGTGTCAACAAACTATTAATAACTCCAAAATTACTTCATCGATTTTTTCAAAAATTGAACCAACTTTGAGATGAATAAAAATCAGGAAAAGTCATAAAATTTGAAAAAATTCCTGCGAGTAGTTTTTGAGCAGCACACAGTAATTTAACACCGCGGGCACAATCAGCCCCCCCCAGTCTTAATAGGGTTAAATAAACGAACATGCTGACCAACGAACATACAACGAACATGCTGCCGATACTAAGCGACATCAAACCACACGATATCAAAAGGAAAAGCAACACTATTAAATTATATCAAAGAGCTCTCAAGGACCAGATACGCCTTCTCCATACCGTTTCAAGCTACAATCAAAATATACAAAGACTAGCATCACGAGAATCCTTGACAACAAAGTTTAAGCAGATCAAAATTCAATCCGCCGAAAGTAGCTTTTGGGCTCACAACAAATGGAATGAACAATTGAACCAAACAAAATACAAACTAAAACAGCACATCAACACACCAAGACCCAAACCACCCGGATACAACGTACCAAGAGCCCAGTAAGTACTATTAACCGACTCCGATCTCGACTTGGAAAATATCAAAACTTTATGAAAAAAATTGGACGATCATTAACAGGTTTATGCAAACGTGGTGCAGGTCAAACTGCTAGCCATGTGCTCAGGTGCGCTGCAATCGGAATAAAAAAAACATTGCAAAAGTAGACAAACCTTTCAAAAAATGGCTATCAAAAAATGAATTGAAACTTAAAAACCATGGAATATCCATACGCATACATATATTTTTTTAAACAAGCCGCTTAAAGATGAGAAGCACCAGAATTGAGTTTCGCTCTTATCCCAGTCAAAAAAAAAGCACGGCAAAAGCACGGCCGTGTGATTGCCACGTACAAAACTTCTGGCAAATGCCGGGCAATTGCAATACGTGCCTTGTATTTTCTTAAACTTTGAAATTTGTCTACTAAAATGCTTGGTATTTGCCTGGCGTTTAAAAGCTTTGCCGAGTATTTATTTGAAAACTATTTTCGACACGCAAAATGCTTGGCAAATGCAGGGCAGTCGCAAAGCATGCCTTGCATTTTCTTAGACTTTGAGTTTGTCTATTAAAATGCTTGGCTTTTGCCCGGCGTCCAAAAGCTTTGCCAAGTATTGTTGTAAACTCATTTCTTTTTTTTTTAAACCAATGGCATTTGCCAAGCTTCCATAGCGTTTTTCCAATGTTTCTTCAATACACAGCTTAAACTTGCGGCGTGTTCTCAGCAAACATACACTTATTGGCCCAGTATAGGCTTTGTAAAGGCAGGTATCGGCTGTATCGGAATAGTTTTCCCGGTATAGGTATTGTATTGGACCAGTACTGTTTTTCGATACTATGACGTTTAAGCAAAAAAATAGAATGTTTTTATTTTTTGATAAATTTAATGTTTTAAAGGCAGCAAGCCGACTGAAATTAAAATTTTGACTATTTTTTCTCATCTCTTAAGTGTTTAAGCGTCAATGAATCCCAGTATTGGTCTTATATTGGGCCTGTACATGCTTTTCAAAACTATAATGTTTGGGTAAAAAAAATAGGTAGTTTTTTTTTGTTTTTGTTCAACATATAAGATTTTAAAGATTCTTACACTTTAGACCAACCGAAATTAAATTTTTTGGTAATTGCTTTTTATCTTAGAATCTTTAGAAAATAACGAGCCGATATCGAGCCAACATTCTGCTGACCATTTGTTTCGAATTGGTTTTAACTTTTTTTCAGTTTGAGAAAACTGATTTACCAATTTTTAATCTTTTCTTTATTCTAAAAGGAATACATGATAAATTGCATTTATTTGTATATTCAGCCAGGCCAGACTGTAGTTCAGCAATGGATGCTTACGCTACTTTCAAAAAGAACAAATGGTCTATGTAAACAAAACTTATCTTGCAGTTCAATTGTACAAGTAGTCAACTGTCAGGCGATAGTAAAAGAACTTATTGAAGTTAACTTTCAATGGACAGTAATTGTTCCAGACGGTTGGTCTGCACCAATATTTTGTTTGTGCCATTATTGTGACGTCATTGCCTTTCTTTTCTTAGTTGCTTGGCTATTGCCTTTGAACATTCTATAACGCACGTGTTTAAAAAGGAGTATGTTAAAAATTGAATTGTTTTTTTGCACTTTCTTCCTTGACTGTGTTAAATTTATTTCTTGTAAGACGTAAGTCTCTTAGGTTTGTTATTTTTCTCAAGTTTGATTTGGTTTCCTTTGTGACGTTTCTCCGGCGGGAATGCCTGATATTTTCGTGCTTAGCTGTAGTGAAGTTTTAAAAGCTTCAACTTTTAATTTTAGAAAATAATTTTTTTTTTTTGATAGCATTTTTTTGTAGTGCAACCAGGTAAAGTCAAAGTTTTAACATTATGTTTATATACTATTTGAATAAGAATCAGTGCAATAATTGACCTTGTTTACTATAAAACTAATTCTAAACCTACTGTTTATATAAAGCTGTTCAAAACCTGCCATATGCAAAAGTGATAATCAAAAATTGAGACCAGCTCTCTTGTATTCAATTGGCAGTAAAATTGTTTTAATCTGAAAGCTTTTATAGTTTTAAAATAATAACATTTATGTTTATTTGTCTTGTTTGAAGTATTGTAAATTGCATATTATAACATTTTACATTGTTACTGGTGTGTAATAGCTCAATTCCTAATCATCATGTCATACTGGACAAAACGTCGTAAAGTTAATAAACAGTTGGAAAGAATGAAACTTGAGTTATATCAGCAAATAGTGAAACAAAATTTGTTGAACATATGCAATCAAAATATTCAACTTTCTTTAATAATTCATTGTCTGATGATGGTGCTGTTGGTGTTGATGATGTGCCTTTTTTATCTTGTACTGATAATGCCACTCTTGAGCATTTTGATAAAAGTTCTTTTAGCAGCTAAAAAGCTGATGATAGCACTTTAAATGATAGTAAAGCATATTTGTTATTAAGTTTAAAAGTATTGGCTATAGAATGCAACATTACTCATATCTCATTAGCTAAATTGCTGTGTATTTTAAAGAAGCTTCATCCATGTATACCAAAAGATCCTCAAACCTTGCTTTAAATCTTCTCAACTTTTTGGTATTACTGAACTTGCTGGGGGACATTATTACCATTTTGGTGTAAAGCATTGTGTTGAACAATGTTTAGCATGTGATCCAAAACTTCAACAACTAAATAAGCTTAATCTTCAAGTAAATATTGATGGCCTTCCACTATTTAAAAGCAGTTCAATGCAACTATGGCCAATATTTGGGTTAATACAAAAATCTAGTAATTCAGCATTGCCATTCACAATTGGAATATATGCAGGACAATATAAACAAAACAATCCTGTAACTTAGCTGAAACCATTCATAGAAGATTTGAGAAAATTGCAAACAACAGGTATGGTTTATCACTCAAAAAATTATTTAGTTAATCTCGCTTGTGTTGTATGTGATGCTCAAGCTCAAGTTTTTTTAAAACAAGTAAAATCATGTGCTGGTTATTTGGGCTGTGATAAGTGTATTCAGAGTGGGGTACATGATGGAAAAAAATGACCTTTCCGGAAACTAATGCAACTCTTTGAACCGACGGTGCTTTTAAAGCCATGTCTGATGAAGATTATCACAGAGGACCTAATCCATTTTGTGAATTATCTATTGGCATGGTCAGTCAATTTCCAATTGACTATATGCACCTTGTGTGTCTTGGTGTCATAAAAAGGTTTATTTTGCTTTGGATATCTGAAAGTAAGAATTGGAAGAAAAGTACAACAAAATATATCAGATTTCTTGCTAATTTTAAGAAAATCTATACCAATGGAATTTGCCAGAAAACCAAGAGCAATTGCAGATGTCAGTTGATGGAAAGCCACAGAGTTCAGACAGTTTCTCCTGTATACTGGTCCTCTTTGTTCTATGCGGTAAAATTGCTGATGAACTGTACAAAAACTTTCTATTATTTTCTGTTGATATTCGCATTTTAACAGATCCACACCAATGTATGACCATGTGTGAGTTTGCTCAAAAATTATTAACTGCTTTTGTTAATCACTATTCACAACTATTTGGATCAAATTCTGTTGTTTACAATATTCATGGCCTAGTGCATTTGGTAAATGATATAAAAACTTTTGGTCCATTAGATAAATTTTCTTCATTTCCTTATGAAAATTACTTAAATAGATTAAAGCATCTTGTACGCAAGCCAAACCATGTACTTCAACAGATTGTCTCGAGATTAATAAAAAATTCAGAATCCAAGTTAATGTAAATAAGATAAAAAAAATTGGTTCTTTTCCAAATCTAAAAAGACCTCATATTCTTGGGCCTCTACCATTTAAATATGAATCTTGTGAGCAGTTTGGCAAGGTAGTTTTGCAAAAGTTCACAATTACACTGGCAATGCCAGACAACTGTATAAAAGCTGGAAATGATATTGGCATAACAATCAATATCTTGCACAAGTTTTCTCAAGTGTTTATTGTTTATCAAAAATTTTGTACTGTTGAGCCATTTTTTCTTTACCCATGTAATTCATTAGACTTAAATGTTTGCAACGTATCAAAACTTACTATAGAAACATTTGTGTGCCCCGTTAACCAGATTGAAAACAAAATGGTTTTGTTGCCTATTAACGCTGACTTATAGGGTACGCGACAATTTGGCGGCGCAAATTTGTCGGCAAGCCAATTTGGCGAGAAAATAAATAAAAATGATTTACCTTCACTAGCGTTGAAGCGACAGCAAAAAAGTTTTGTTCTGTCACAAAAGCAATTAAAAACGCAATTGTAAATGTTCAGCTGGTAAGAGCGAAATTTTTAATTTAAAGCTGTTAAATGCGTTAAATTTAGCGATGTTTCTAGCCCAATATTTATCTATTTAAATTTACAATAACTTAATTTCGAATGTTTAAATTAAAAAAGGTACTTCAAAGGTTAAAATTTCGAATCACGGTTGTTTAACATATGTGGGGTTCTCGGCTAAATACTTATATAGTGCGCGGCAAAACAAAGTACTGCGCGGGGGTTCTCTCGTTACTGCGCAGCTTAGAGGGAACTATGGCCCTATAGACGAAACGAACTTTTAGAACTAAAAAAAAAAAATAGTTAAAATAAAACTGTTTATGCGTGCCGACCAGAATAGATTTGTTTTGATATAGTAAAATGCTCATTATGACGTCATAACTTCGTACGCCGGTAAAACTTCAAACCTGTCATCTTTGCAGTAAGCTAGATTATTGTACTTTTTTTTGTAAAATATATATGTTAAACGACCGTGATTCAAAAATTTAACTATTGAAGTACTTTTTTTAATTTAAATATTCGAAATTAAGTTGTAAATTTAAATAGATAAATATTGGGCTAGAAACATAGCTAAATTTAACGCATTTAACAACTTTAAATTAAAATTTTTGCTTTTATCAGCTGAACATTCACAACTGCTTTTTCAATTGCGTTTGTGACAGAACAAAACTTTTTTGCTGTCGCTTCAACGCAGGTGAAGGTAAATCATTTATTTATTTTTTCGCCAAATTGGCTCGCCGCCAAATTGGTTTCTCAAAATTGTCTTGTTAAATCCGCATTTTATATGTAGCCCTTCCGTTAATTCACACTTCGTAAATATTACATTTTTATCTTGACTAAACAAAGATTATTTATTTTTACTTTTGCTCCAAAATCTGAACTGGCATCTTGTAAAATTAAGCTACCTAATTTTTAAGTTGACCATAAGTTCGAATTGCTAATTTATTACAGACTTAACCAGTCTAAAAGTTTCATTGTTAAAAGCCTTAATTCTGAAAGCTACACAGTTTTGCTTTGTGATAGTTTGCCATAAATATTGTAAATGGTTTTTAGTGCTCTTTAAAAAAATGCATTTTTTGTTTGTAAAATTAATACTGTTGTTAACTTTGCAGCTTGATTAGTTTATATATCCCCTGAGTTTTCACTAAAACAACTGAAGTGGAATGTGTTCCAGATAATTGGTTTAAAAGTGAGACAGAAGTTTATTGACCTAATTCTGTGTCACGAAATGCTTTCAGTAGAGAAATAAAACTCAGATCAAGGCCAGATCTTTCTTCATGGATGTTATACGATATTCGTGTGCTTCCGGGTGGTTGTTGCAGTAAGTTTCATTTGTAATTCGGCTATTCTTTGTATCTTCCACAAAAGATTGCAGATGCAATATATTCCTGACTTTAATACTACAATTTCAGGTTTGTATGAAGAAGCAAGAAAAAAAGCCAAAAAGGCTGAAGATACTTCTGATATACAAAGTGATTGCAACAAAATTTCAAAGTAAATGTTTCACTTTATAATAAAATAAGCGATACATTTCAAGATTCATAATTTAAATTAAACCTTAAATTTTTTTTAATTTACCGTCCCTCTCTGTAAAATTAGTGTTACTGGGTTTTGTATAAGCCTATTTTTTATCAGGAGAAAGCGCAAAAGAACATTAAACTTTTTGGACGAAAGTAATAGTGAAGATGGAGAAGTTGAAATTATACCCAAAAAACATAAGGGTGAGTATACTGTTGCAGTTATTTGATGTTTTTTCAAAACCTGTATTTTTTTTAAAACAGTGGTCGGCAACCTTTTTTTACGATGGCCCAAATTCTATCATTAGAAATTATTGAAGGCCCAGCAGCACACTTGAAACATCATAGGCGTACCAGCCCAAAAAAATTGGGGGGGCAGTGAAGTTTTGCCCAAATTTTGTGATGTTTGCCCAAATAATGATTTTATAGTACATTACGGATATGACAAAAAAATTGTCTGAGATTCTCGGACGAAAAACCAATCTTGTCCTAAAATCATGGTGATCTCTAAAAAAAAGGCCTTCGCATGAATTTAGTCTCCTAATTTTCAATTTTCGTTCCAAAATCAAGGTGTTCTTTAAAAAAAAAAGGTTTTCACCTAAATTTGGTCAACGAAAACGACAGACGCGGCCCATACTTTATTACAAAATGTATTATGCGGCCCAATACATTTTGCTAAAAGGCCCACAGGTTGCCGACCACTATTTTAGAAAACCAATATGGGAAACAAGCACGACTGTCACTCTCAACTCCTCCTTGCTTGGATAGATTTGATAATCAAATTAATAACGATTTGCCCATAATTCAGGATAGAAATTGGTGGGTCATCCGTTAAAGAAACTTGTTGGCGGGTGATGTCAGCTCTCATAAAAAATAAAGTGTGCCAGTATTATAATTGGTAAGGCAAAATGTGGATACCACCAAACACTATAAATTCTAATTCAAATAAATTACAATGTATACTTTTTAAAATTATTATCGCAAAGTATAAAAATATTTTTAACTATTATTTTTCTTTTTTGAAGTTAGATTAAAAAAATTTTCTAAATCCAGTATTTAGCGTATTTTGGCTCCAATCTTACCTCGACAAAGTGCGATTGGAACTTTATGAGTATCTCCCTTTAAGCATTTTGCGAAAATTTGAACGCCAAATGAAGATAAATTTATTTTATCTCTATATTTATCCTCCTGACTCGCAGGAAAGCGACGGAGGCGCCATACACAGGACAAGCAGTTACCTCGACCAGCTTCCGGAGATGCCAAGACATTGCTGTCCGCTTGTAATTTAATAGAGATATGACATTAGTTAAGAACTGCTTGCCAGGACCACCAAGCAGGGGAAAATGGCGTAAAGCGTCTTTCCCAAGGACACAACAGAATGGCGCGAGTAGGTTTTGAACCGAGAACATGTTGATTATGAGCACGGCGCTTTAACCACTCGACCACTCTGCCTATTATTTTTTTTAATGCGTTAACACCAGCATTTTTACTATTAATGTAAGATACGAAATTTTTTAAAGCGTTAACACAAGCATTTTTACTATTCGAGGAAGGTTTGAATTTATGCCCTGGTATGAATGCCTTTTTAGATACTATGGCTACAGCATTGTATTCTGTTTTACTCTAACCAGTCCTTGCAATGGACACCCCTCTCAAACTTCAATGCCACTCAACTTAAACAACTGACTCAAACACGGACACACTCTTTACATGATCTTAATTTATACTTAAATTCGCCCAGAAATATGAATGTCACAATCTTTTATAGCAGTGAGCACACTAACATCATCATCTGAAAACCAGTAACACCTGAGGAATGTAGAGAAAACCTCAAACAAATTCACACTACCAACACCTCACAATATCATAGTTCTAGAAAAAACAACGAAGTTACTAACACCACACCCTATGACGTTCGTTCATCAGAACAAACATCACCACGTCATATGCGTACAAAACTGGCACAGCTCAGAGCTAACAAATCACCACTCTTGCAAAGCTACCTACATACAGTGAACCCTAATACTTACACGCCACAATGTCCACTATGCTTGTCCCAGACACATGACACTAATTCTTTAACTGCAGTCAACTACCAGCACAGCACCACTAGTCTGTGGAAAAGGCCTTTAGAAGCAGCAGAGGTAATCCAAGAGTGGTAATCTAGATTGGCTTTTTCGAGAGATTAAGGGATGGCTACTCCAAGATATCGGAGGAGGGGCAACAACAACTCTAACTAGTTTTATGTTTGTTACAGGAGCTGTGATGGCAAACCCTGTGCTAGTCGGGGCGGCCACAGAAAAAAGCATTAAAAAGGAGATTAGCACCTGGATGAGGAATTGGCGGGACCGTGCTGGTGGAAAAAAAATTGGAAGTGTTACCAAAGACTTTTAAGATCGTTTGTCAATTTGTCTTTGCTTTTATAAAAATAAAATATATATGTCATTGAAAGTGATTATGTGCAATTATATGATAGATTGAGTAAGTAATAAATCTAAGTAAACAACTAAATATCCTCAAACAGGAGGAATTTTTGGGTCTTGACTGCTATTCAAACGTAGAATAATAAATAATACTGCAAAATTTGTAATGATTTTGCACTCTGCTTATGCTTAAAAATGTATCGGAAAGTATAAGGTCATAATAGAAAACTTGCAGTTTGCCATTACTCTTCCTATATATATATAAACCGTACTCGTCTTGTACATATAATATACAGGGAACATGCAGTTTGCCTTTGCTCACCCTATGAACAAACCATACTTGCCCACTACTTATAATGTACAGGCAGAGTACTGGGTGAGTACAGGAAACTGCAGTTTGAGTACAATTCAGACTGCATTGGGCCGATTCATTGCCCATGTGCAACATGTTATTTGATTTTAGTTGTAAAGTTTATAACTAGGTGAATAGATGCCGTAGTCAATTGCACATGGCATAGCACATGCTTTTGCCCTATAACGCCCGGCAGGCACCAAGCTAAGCCGTTACATTTCCCTGCATTTGCCGTGCTTCAACGGCAGTCAATTGCACTTGGCATAGCACGGTAAACGCTACGCCGCCCATGTTTTGCCCTATAACGCCCGGCAAGCACCAAGCTAAGCCGTTACATTTTCCTGTATTTGTCACGCAACGACAGTCAATTGCACGTGGCAAAGCACGGTAAACACTAGGCCGCCCCTGCTTCGCCCTGTTACGCCATGCAGGGATCCTACTTGGCCGGTTTCATTTCCCTACATTTGCCCTGCAAAAATGCTTGGCAATTATCCGGCAAATGCTAGATAAGACTAGGCTCTAGAAACACGGCACTGCTCTGCCGTGTGTTTGCCTTGCTTGGGCCGGGCAGGTTTTTTTTGACTGGGATTAGAGTTCATCAATGATGCTTATCTCACTGCGAATCGAACCGAGTACCTGTAGTCTTCCACGCAGGTTACTATACCAGTGTTACTACGCAAGTTACTGCGTGGAGGACTACAGGTACTCGGTTCGATTCGCAGTGAGATAAGCATTACTGATGAGCTCTAACAAGAGCGAAACTCAAGTCTGGTGTTTCTCATCTTTAAGCAGCTTGTTTAAATTAATTCTAAATCCTCATTATTCTTCAAACATATATTTTTCGATTTTATGAATTTTATGCATTACTTGACAATATACATTTACTTTAAGGTGCCCCCATCAGAAGAGCCAAAAAATTTTGGTGGTAGCAGTGAAATTTGAAAAAAAACATTTTTGGAGTTAACCCATTTGTTCCCAGAAAAATTAATTTTTTCAAATCCTTGCGAAATTCACATATTATATGAGTTTTAGTTTTCCTAGAACAAATCTGGTGTCAGAAATCAATCTTTTTTGTTTTTATTCAAGTTATAAGCCTAAATGTGGTGTTGCGTATACGCAACACTGGGCACACCGCAACGCATCGATGTTGCGTAAGAGCAACATTGGGAATACGATATATTAACTAGCAGCGTTAGCAATCTTTTTACACGTCTTGTTTGCCGCCGTCCTGTCATAAACTTCGCGATTAATCGAGTTTACTTTGTTACACTAATAACAGTCAGCAAAAAGTCATTTATTCATTTTTTGAGTGATACTCCAAAAAGCATTTTGGGTGCAAATAAACATTACATTTTACACAAAAATATATGGAATTGCTTTGACACGTTTTGCAGCGCTTTCTGATTTTAGGATTTGACTCCGCTATAAAGTGGCCGACGTTGTCAAATCGCTTCTCCACACCATTCACACTGGCAAACGTGTGACGCCTTTTATCATTTTTGGGAGGATTCCCATACTGTTTCAACCAAGCTTGCACAGTTGAACGAGTGAATGTTAGCAGGTCGTCATCATAACCTCCTTGACGCGCAAACATTGAAAAGGTATGATAAAATGGGAAAATACCATTTTTTTCCGCGAACGCTGATTCGATAGTGTTCAATGTTCTCGTCCACACGATCCACGCCTCCCATATTTTGATTATACTTGCTAATCAAGTTGGGCATCTGCACATTAATCTTTTTTTTTTCGGAAGCACAATAACGCTCAACCCTTTTCATGGGCTGAAGACCGTGCTGGTTGGAGGCGATGCTCACTACACCATTGTCGCACCATCGCACCAAAATAATTTGTCCATCTTCATCAAGAAAATGCTCCTCGCTGCCTCTTCTATGCTTTCTAAATGTTTTTATGTTTGAAATAGGACATTTTTCTACTCGATTGCTGCGAATAGTTCCTGTAGCACCATGTCCTCGAGCTTGAAGTTCATCCAGCAACTTTAGAGAGGTAAAGAAGTTGTCAAAATACAAAGAAAACTTTCTGTCTTTATATTCGCTTTCCAGTATGTCAACCAAATTCAAAACAACTTCTCCACCAAGGCCAAAGCGACTTCTGTATTCACTTTCTTTGTCGCCACGATACTTTCCTTGATAAAAGTTCAAAGAAAAGACATAGCCTAAGCGTGTAGCAGCAACCCAAGCTTTGTAGCCCCATCTTATTGGCTTGCCGCGTATAAACTGTTTTACAGAATGCCTTCCATAATATGGTACCATTGACTCATCAATGGATATATTGTCAGGGCCGAAAGCTGATCCAAAACTCAAAAACTTTTTGTTGACAATGTCCAAGAAAGGTTGAATTTTTGCAAATTTGTCTTCTTGATCAAGACTGGAGTTGTCAGCTGCGTAAAAATATCTCATTATCTCATCAAAGCGATTGCGACGCATGGAATGTACTACCAATATATTGTGTGTATCAGGTTCGTTACACCAATAAAGTTTTCGCCTTGATACACTGCAATAACCTGATAGCAGCAGAATTCCGATAAAGGTTCTCATTTCGTCGCAAGACATCGAAAACTGATGATTTCCACTTTGCGCCGCATAGCTGATTGTTTGTGCAGTTAAGTGCCAAACAACTTCTTCATCTACAAACAGCTCAAATGTTTCAGCTGGCGTTCGAGGAAGGTCTGCTGGAGTTGGTTTGTAAGTAGCGTGCTCAGTAGAAATACTAGTCTTTGGTAAGTCTTTCTTTTGCCAGTGACGTGCTTTGCGGCTTTTTGCTGTTTGACTTTGAAAGCCCCGATCGTGTGAAGTTTGCGAAGTAGGCGCAGATTCTTTTATCTCCGCTGCGGCTATTATTTGATTTCCAGGAAGATTAGCTAACGCGACTGTATCTTCATCACCAGAATCCTCGTCGGTTATACCTCCGTTGTCAGGTGGAGAAATGTAAACAGCAATTTGTTTTGTGCTGACTATCACGTTCATTTGCTCTTCGTTTTCATCGCTTGCTTCATCCGAGTCACAATACTTTTCAATTTCTTCCAAAACTTCATCCAACCTGACTTTTCTAGAATATAAACATATTGTTTTTTTTTTGTTTGGGTACAAATTTCAAGAAATCATAGGTTTTTATTTGAGGTTCGATTCTCAATACCAACTATACTGGAACATATTTTTGACTTTTATATAAATTTTATGAACAACCGAATAATGTAATTGCACAAACAAAATAAATATATTACATACAAAACATAATCTATAGCGTCTCAATCAGCTTCAACCTAAAAAAAGCGCTAAAGTTACAGCTGAAAATAAAAAGGTTTGATATATTGTCCATGGCAAGAATCGAACTCATGTTCTACGTAATCGCGGTCTAGCATACGTTGGTTGAGCCATGCAAGTCACCCGATCAGATCTCTATTTTAACGATATATTTCTATCAAAACAACAATATGTACCAATGCAGCTAGTTCATAAGTGATTAGTTGACTGTATAAAAACGATTTTTATAATAATTACGTGTCGAATATGCCCGTTGTTGCGTATACGCAACAACATGTCAGAACGAGACGCCCAATGTTGCGTAAGCGCAACAAAATTATTGAGACGTTTTTATGACAAAATTTCTACTTGACGTTGTACAAACTGAAATTGTTAAACTAATTAAATATATAGTTAAGACATTATAAAACAAAGTGCATATTATAAAATTTGCAATTTAGCAAGAAGAAAGCCAACATACCTGCTTTTATTTGAAGCCATGCTTTTCAAAAACTACTTCGAAAATAAATCTAGAATAAATATTTGACAAAAATGATTTTAAAGCTTTTCTTTCTTTCTACTTGATGTTGCAACACTCCTAATTCGAATGGAATGGTTAAGATTGAGAAACCACGTGGACACGGCTCTCCAGAAAGAAAAAAGTACAACCTACTTCCGTGTTGCGTATACGCAACAATGGGATTAAATGGGTTAAAAAGCATTTTCAACAAACACAAATTTTAGAGTATTGAAGAAAATGTTTAATAAAAAAATTTGTCTTTAATTGTAATATTCATTCCAGTGCTTTGTTTATTTTTCCCGCGATTTTTTTTGATAACCTAAAATCGCCGTAGGCTCAAAAATGTAGAACGCCCCTGTTGTAAGGAAGAACTTTTTTATTGATCTTTACAAGGAATTTCGAGTTCTTTACTTTTTATTGGTCTTTACGAGGTCTTTGCTTTTTTATGGGTTTTTACGAGGAACTCGTACTTTGCACTGAAAAAGATTTTCACTTTTAAAACTCAAGTGAGATATGTTTTTGCTTTTCATCTAGTTTTTTTTCAGCTGGCCAGTGCGCTAAAATATGTATTTATTGTGAGTGATGGTCAACAAAAAATTTATTTTTAAAAACTCTATGCCACTTGCTAAATTTTTTGCTGTTATTTGCAAGCGAATTTTTTCAAAAATTGGTATGGTGAGTCTTGATTTTAATCCAAGGGTAACAAATAAATTGTGCAAATAAATTAACAGTTAATCCGTCTAAATCTAATGTTTTAGTTATTTCTCCCAAGTTAATCCCTGATTTTACTGAGCAGCTCACAGTTAGTTATGATAGTTTCCAAATTCACTCAGTTAAAAGCGCCAAATATTTAGGGATAATTATTGATAACAGAATTAATTTTTACGAACACATTAAAGTACTTGAATGCAAAATTGCCCGTTCTGTTCAAATATTAACTAAATTAAAAACAATCCTACCTAAGCAAAATTTTTTAAAATTATGTTATACTCTTGTCCATTCACATTTGACTTATTGAATTTCTATTTAGGGCTCAACATATCCATCTCACCTTCAAAAACTACAAAAATTGCAAAACAAAGCACTTAAAGCTATTTGTATTGCACCACATTAAAGCCCAGCTAAACCACTTTATACACAATTAAATGTTTTGCAAATTCAAGATGTTTATAAACATGAAATTGCCAAATTTATGTTCAACTGTAACAAAGCATTAACTCCCACCCCATTCTCTAACTTCTTCCAAATAACCAATCAAGTATCAAACCGAAGCACAAGACTATCGGTGGAACAGGATAATTTATATATTCCTAGATATTGTAATAATAGTTTACAACGATGTATAAAATACCAGGGAGTCAAAATTTGGAATCTTATAACAAAAGAAATAAAAAAATCCATTTATAGTATATTCAAAAATAACTATAAGAAGTATCTTCTTTCACTTTACTAAATAAAACGGTAAATCTTACAATTTTTTAGAAAATAAAACACATGATGATTCAGAGAGCTAAACAATACAATTATGTTTTTTTTTTATAGTAATTAACATAAAATTGTCGGACATTGGGTGGTTGCTAGACTAGATGACCGTGAGGTCTTTTCGCATCTTCCCTGTCACTTTCGTTTTTTTTTTTTATTACAGTATTAGTATTATTATTAATATTTTTTTATTGTTGTATGAAGTGTGACAAAATCAAAAATGGTGATGATGATGTGATGATGATGATGATCAAACCTATTGGTTGTGGCGGGCCACTTTGTCAGTTTTAGCTGAGCAAGAGGGCCGCACAAGTTTTTAGTCATACCACCTTTTTTTTATAATTTAAAAGCAAAAAGTATTGTTTTAGGTTATATTAAAAGCAGGGTTACAAACTCGAACTCAAGAACTTGGTCTTTTTTTGCTAAACTCGAACTTGAACTCGAACTTAAAAAATACATAATCGAATTTGAGTTCATTAATTCAAGAATTTTGAAAAGAAAATGAACAGTATTTGGATTTTACTTTTGATATTAAATTAATAAATTTCAAATACAACGGAGTTGTACATTTCTTTTCGATTGGACAACTGAGTTGTCGATTAATATTCGATCTCTGTTTAACTTGAAATATATTAAATGAATTTTTTTATTTTGCTAACGACAGCCAGTTTCATTATTTTTTTCATTTTATTTATCTCTTTGTGGTAGTCTTTCAATTTTTAAAGAGGTTTAAGTTATTCTGATGATAGGTTGAATCGAGCTTTCGATTTTTACGGCATAGAATAAGACTCGAATTTGAAATCGAATGAAAATCTATCGAGTTTGTAGCACTGGTTAAATTAATAAGGGATGAAATAAAATATAACTATTTTAATAAAAACTTTAGCACAGTAGTTCTCAACTATTTTTGATTCGTGACCTCTTTTCAAAGACTCTCAACACCCGTGGCCCCTGCTAAGAATATTGTCCCAAAAGACTAGTGAAGACTAAAAAAAGGTCTTCAGCAAAGGCTTCTCCTCGTGGGCTCCCGAAAAATGCCTTGTGGCCTCCTTAGGATGCCGCCTGGTGGCTTCTTTGTAACAAAAAATTACGAACTTTTAGAGACGAAAAAAGAAATTAGCTTCGGAAGAAAGTTACTTTCTTATACCTTAAAATTGCTATGAAAAGCAGCCACATTGGATTAAGCATTTACGAATTTATACATTTACGTACATTATAAAAGAAAGAAAAAAATATAATCAAGACAGAGTAAAACAAACGTTTTTGGCTGGAAGGTTTACGTTAGCCGAAAAGGTTTGTTTTACCCTGTCTTGCTTTTGTTTTTTTTCTTGCTTTAATAATGTAAATAAATAAATTCAAAAATGCTTAACTCAATGTGGCTGCTTTCCATAGCTACTGTAATTTATGGAAAAAAGAAATTGCTTAAGAACAGTAATAAACAACAAACAAAAATAATAAAAACCCAATTTATCGATAAAAGCCCGTTTCCACTACACGCGTTTGTGGGAGTATTCTTTGTTTTTTTATTGCTTCGCTTAGCGCTTAAGCGTGGAAAGAAGTTAAAAAAATCGTTAAACAAAAAAAAATTCCGCCAAAGCTTGCAGTGTAAATGGGTCTTAGGAATGCCACTCGAGAATAAATCTGGCGTGGTATGTTAAAAATTTCCTTAAATAAATGCAAGAAAGTAAAATTACAAAAATATACACGAAATGGCAAAAAAATCAATGCGAATCATATAGATGAAGTAATTTAAGTATTGAAACATGGAATATTATTCGTAGAAAGCAATAAAGAAACATTTAATTAAAAATTAAACTTACTTTACCAATACGACCCTAAGTGAGGTTTTCGGAAACTTTTTGCTTTACGTTCAATATTAGGTCAAACTGACAATGTGGCAACTTTCAATGGTATGCTAAGTTTTTTGTCTGTTAGCCTAGATCTGTAATTATTTTTTGTGATGTTCACTTAAGAAAAGAATTGTTTGCTTAGGTACGTGCTTCCAAAAACTGATGACTATTTGAAAGCGTAAGCTGTCAAGCTTGAAAACTATTTCTTTGATACATAAACACGATAGAATTCAAGCAACAGCTTGTTCAGATACATCACATTCAGCGTATTATCAATCTGTAATTTTATGAGTTCTAGTTGGAGCTTAAGGGGTGCAGAAGTGGATGTAACATTGAAGGGGATAGTAAAGATATCAAGTTGTAGCTGCTTGCTTTTAATATCCTGAAATCTAGAGGTTTCATTTTGTCAAACCGATTCGCGGGCCGCACGAAATTCTCTCGCGAGCCGCATGTTTGTCATCTTTGTTTCAATCAAAAGTTTACAAACTTGGTTTGATTTAATTTTGGTCGAGATCGTATAATTGTAGGGACAGATTTTATATCAAACATTTGCTAGCAAATTTCAAACAGCACTATCTGCCTCCCTCTCCTTGCTTTCGGTGTTTTTGGTCCCAATCTATTTTTGTTTGTTTTCTCAGGGTTTTCAAAGGTTGGCATTCCACTATCAATTAGTCCATCTCAGTTTTTTTACAGTAAAACTTGAAACCACATTTTTGCAAATTTTGACAATATTTAAAATTTTTACTTTATTCTATCTTATAAAATGTTGAATCGTGAGCCACTGAAACCACTATTAAGTGTATGTTTGACGATGTAAAAAAAGAACAAAAAATTTGACTTTATTGATTTTGGGGGCCCTAGTTATAATATAACATAATTTTCTTCAAAAAAAGAACTTTAAATAGATTAAATTAGTAATAATTAAGGTGTGTGACATATGAGCACTGCTGTCCGGCCGCAGGTCATGCATCGTTGCTATAATTTCATACATTTCTTAAACAACGTTTGCATAGTAAATTGCATAACTAACTTTTTTCCATATTTCTGAATTCATTCCCATATTAAAGTGAGGTTTGAGCACAATGCTCTTTTTGCTGTTGCGTAGATCTAAATTTTTTGGTTAATTAGCCTACTAAAACAAATTGTACTTTCGAAAGCCATATTTTATGAGAAAAAAACTTCATGTAATTTTACGAGTATTATTATAAAATAAACTGAACAATATTATCCAAAAGAATAAAATTTTTGCCTAACATGGAAGATTGAAGCTATAATTTATCGAAACCTTGTATGACCTAAACGGTAAAAATAGTTAAACTCTTGTTCAAAAATTGGGCGAGTCTTCTGTAAATAAAATATCAAAGTTAAAACTCTATTATTTATTAGAAAGGGCGTGAAAAATTTTAAGGAGTCAAACACGAGTCTTGCGATTTTTTTTGCAACATTAGAAGAGATATTCCCCAAAACGATGGTACTGCAAAAACAATAATTTTTCTATATTCATTAATTACTTTTTACTTTATTTCTGATAAGTTTCCATAACTTTTAGGAGCAACGCTGAGGAAGGAAGTGGAAACGACATCGAAGATCAAGAAGACAAAGACAATATCATAAATTCTCTTGATGAAAATGAAAGTTCTTTCGATTGCAATTTCAATGATGAAACAACTTTGTATAAAGCTTATAAGTCAATCAAATTTTCGGTCCTGTTTCTTCTTCCACTTCTTGTAAGTTAAAGAACAAAATAAATAGCGATTAATTTTTGCCATAAGTTACAAAGAGCTTTTACAGTAAAGCCAAATCAAACAAAGCTTTTACAGTAAAACTTTGCCACAAGTTTACGCTTTACGTATTTAAAAAAACTTAAATATTTTTTAAGAAACATTTTTTAAATATCTAAAGTAGTTCTAATTGGCTGAAGTTGGTAGCGAGCAGCGTAGATGAGTTTGTCGGCAGCGCGGTCGAGTGATCAAGAGCGCCGTGATTGATGGCGAACGTATCACCATGGTCGTCGTTCCAACCTATTCGCGTCATTTTGTTGTGTCCTTGGGAAAGACTCTTTACGGCACTTTGTACTGCTTGGCGGCCTAAGCAATCACCTATAAGTATTAGTTATATCTCTTATAAAAACTAAAAAAAAATGAAAGCTTTTAACCGGACAACAACATCTTGGCATCTCCAAAAGCAAGTCAGAGTAATTATTTGACAGTTGCCCTATGCATAACGCCGCCGTGGCTTTCCTGCTAGTCGAGATGATAGATATAAATATACAGATAAAATGAAGGTAGAGAAGCTTTTTATTGCCAAAGATAAAACTTATTTGTTTTTTACAAGTATTTAGAAAATTCGTCCCATAAAAACGGCCCTAAACGTATGCTATTGCATTTTTAACATACTAATTTCCAAAAACTTTTAGGTATTGATCAAAAGAGCGTTAGTTTTACGGCAAACAAAAAATTTACAATAAAAAGATGAGTAAGGAATCACTCCCAACTCTGCCACTGCTTTAATGAATGCCACCAAATCAGTTTTGGCCTGCAATATATTCAACGGATCGAGAAAATGCATACACAGGGGTAACTTGACCTCATACCACCGAGACCAATGACACATTACTGTGCAAAAGTAAAAAGACTCATTCGATTTCGACCAATATCACATCACTAATTTGCTGTTTACAACTGCATTGCGCTAATTGTCAAAGCCAGGAAATTGCTGGTGAAAATTGTCTGAGTAAAGTGCAAAAATTATTTAAGCTAGCTAATTTGAAAAAAAGTTTATCTAGGCATAAAACGTAAAATTGAAAACATAGTTTAGCTTGGCCCATAAAGCCTAAATTAAGTGTAGAAATTGGAAAGCAAAATCCTTCGTCAGACAGCTGTTTTGATTATTGAAATCTCGTCAGTGACGGTTTCGCAAATATCAAAAAATAATAATAATCGGAAGACCAAAAGACTGAAGTCACGGTTTGATTTTTACAGAATGTCAAAAATTCAAAAAGAGAAGACTAAAGCACTGAGAGAGAATTTTTTTTTGAATTGAAGTCTCATAACTATCAAACTCAAAAGCCATAATTAAATAAAAGAATCCGAATAATAAAAAATTAAAATTACTAGAATGCCAAAGAAATATTGTAGTGGCTTTGAAAATTAAGGCAAAGCGGTCGTAAACAGCGAAGTAGTGATGTGATAGCGGTCAAAATTGATGAACCTTTGTACTTTTGCAGAGTAATGTGTCATTAGCCCCGATGGTAAGAAGTCAAGTTACCCCTGTGCGCGCATTTTCTTGATTAGTTGAATATATTGCAGGCCAAAAGATTTTGGTGATATTCATTAAAGCAGTGGCACAGTTGGGAGTAATTTCCTTATCGTTTTTCTACAGTAGATCAAAAGAGATTGTAACAATACAATAAAAAAAAATTTTTTGTCACTTATTTTTTTTACCAAATTAAAAGTGCTTCAAAAGTTTTACAAACCAAACAATAACCATCAAAAAACTATCTTAATAAGGCTATACAGGGTGTCTATAAATTATTACTACAACTTCTAAAATTTTCCATAAATCCATTTTTGACATTATTTTAGTACAGTTTGTGCAAAAGAAAAGACAACCACTTCCAGTTTTTATCTAATTAAGCTTTTTTGCCTTTTTGCATTTTTGTTTTTTGCTGTATTTATTTTATCATTTACTTATTTTTTGTCTGTTTGCAGATTCTTAAATTTCTTAAAATGAGCACTCCCCAGGAAAAGGACCAGTGCATGTCTTGGTTTATAAAAATAAAATCAGACTAGATAGTTTGAAAGTTTCCCTGGACTTGGGTATCTGTTTTTATCTCTATGAAGCAAGACACGCACTGGGCTGGGGAGTGCTAATTTTAAGGAATTTAAGAATCTGCAAAAACACAAAAAATAAGTAAACAATTAAATAAATAAAACAAAAAGGCAAAAAAAAGCATAATTACCTCGTAGATAAAAACTTGAAGTGTTTGTCTTTCCTTTCGCACAAGCTGTACTAAAATAAAGTCAAAATTGATTTATAACTAATTTTTGAAGTTGTAATGATAAATTATGGACACCCTCTATTTTTCTAATTTTTAAAAACACAACTTTTTGCTTTCTTGCTTCTAACGGCCAATCACCACTTAGAACTATTCAAGGGGTGGTCTTTCAGCCAATTTTGTTTACAGCAAAAAGCTTTGCACCACAAAAGAAGGTCATTTTAAAGTTTTTTACAACCAAAAATTTATTAAAAAACTTTTTCATAGGCTTTGTTAAATGTTTCATAAATATATTCACCATTTATCACAACAACAACAAAATAAATTAAATTAACAGCAAAATATGAATAAACGGGAGTAATGCTTTTACTGCATGTCTTCCCCACACTTCAAGTAATGATATAAATAACGTTAGCATATATTGGCTTTTTGGTATCAAATATGGAGAAAAATGTGCTTTATTTGAATTTTGAAGTTGGGGTTTGCAAATGAACTGGATCTGCACTATAGTCATTTTAGTGGTATCTTTTTATTATCTCTTTGATAGGTTTTTAGAGCAATGGCACTGCACGTCACTTTATCTTAAAGCGCGCAGCATACTTTTTTGTTCAATCTTTTTGATAAACTAAGTCTTTGGTTGTTCCATTTTTTATTAATTAAGTTTAAATTGCTTTAAACAAGGTATCCTAAATGCATTTATGGTAATTCAGCAAAGTTGATGATGTTGTACCAAAAAACACGAATCATTTCTGTGCTATCTTTTGCAAAATATTTTTTTTTATTTTCGTCTGTAGTAGAATACCAAAATATACTTTTGGCTTGCTAACATAAAGACGAGTTGTGCTTTTATTTATTTGTTCTTACCACAATTACAAATAGTTGGAAGCCTGGTTCCACAGCAACAGACAAAACTCAAGAATTTGTTTAACACACAATCCGCATGTTCTACTGAAAAAATCCCTGCACAATAAAAGCTTTGAGTGTGGTGTGCTGTATCAATGAGCCAGATTATTTGTCCAATATTCTTCGAAGACACAATCAATTCCGTGCACCACATCAGCAATATATTGGAGTTATTTTTCCAGGAACTAATAGATGAAAAAACAGACTGGATGGTCTCAACAAGACGGTGTCACGGCCCATACAGCAAGAATTAGTATGTGTAAACAGGCTGTGCAAAATTGGGTCGGTAATCGCATCATTTTCGTGGTCTTTGACCTCGGCGATAGTCAGATTTAACACTTTCTGATTTTTAGCTTTGAGCTAAGCTGGAAGGGTGTAGTGTATAGTAACAACCCTTTTACTCTAAGACAACTGAAGGACAACAATTATGCAGCAATTCAGAGCATTTAGCATAAGGAGTTAGAGTGAATGTTTACTATTATGCAGCGGCGAGTTGAACTTTGTCTTGAAATGCGCGATGGACATTTGCAGCAATTGATGTAAACTATGAAAAGGTCAACTACTAAAATGTTGTTTAAAATTAAAAACAATTTACTTAACATGCTAAATAGATGTTATTAAAAAGTTTCTTTTGATACAAACAAAATTACATTTGTTTTCTTATGTATTTTTGAAGCAGTTTCTACTGTACTGTTACTTTTTAAACACCTTATATTACTTCATAATAATTTTTTATCTTACCGTAACGCAGTAGATTCAGACATATACTGTATACACTTTAGATGTCTTTGTTATTTGTATGATGAAAAAATTTAGACTCATTGGCTATATTTTTGAAAGCTATATCGACAGCTAGATTTGAAAAAAGGAGACTCATTAAGATTTAATTTCTTTTTTGTCCCAAAATATTTAAGACTATCAATATCCGTCAACAGGGTCATTTATTCAAAAAATGAACATTTATGAAGCAAATATAATAATTTTATTTTTGAAGGTACATTTCCATTAAAATTAATTCAAAAAAGATAAAACTTTTTGATTTTGTACGCAAAAGATATTTTCATTTCTCCAAAAGGACTAAATTATTGCTATAATATGGTAAGAAGTTTAAAATATAGCAAAGAATAAAATGTTGCCCGTGGTGAGTTGCAGACTTGCCCAGTATTAAGCATATTTATTACTTCAATTTACCTAGTTTTTTGGGTTTTTAACCTACTCCAACTTTTGCGAACAGAAGTTCGTACGCTGCTGTTGAAATATGAAAATATTTCAAAACGTTAAGTGATGCTGACTGCAACCGGAAAAGTTTGAATATTTCTTGCAAAAGCTGCAAAGCTTGAAGTCTTAAAGCAAAACATACAAAGAAAAAATCAAAGAACCAACTGATCCTACCGCTTTCAACATTTTGTTCAAAAAAAGAACCGAAACCTTACGCCAATTAAAAGCTGTTTTGTGCAAAAAATTTTAACTGTTATACAAAAAAACGTTTGAAGAAAAATATGTAATTGTTTTCCAAAGTTAAGCAGTACAATAAGCAACGTAATAATGCATTCATAATAAATTAATTTTATTCCCCCTCTTGTGGTTGATTCTCAAGAAAAAAACTAATAAATTCTGTCATTTAAATAGACGTTTCTGCTTTTGTTTAAAAAAAACTAAGTTAGGACTTTCGTTTGAGCCAACTTACAATATATTTAAAACCAGATTGTGAGAATTGGAATGAAATAGGAGAGTTTGGGATTAAATATTGATGGAAGTTTTCTAAAATTTTCTAAGTTGTTCTAATATTCATATTGAGCATCGGTTCTTGAATTATTATATAGTACTGTGGCGAACTCATCGCCGCAAACTGCTTTTTCGTGCAAGCATTTGCTTTGATTTTGCGAAGGTTTCTGCAAATTTGTTTTTGCACGCTGTATTTCGCTTTGCTGCTACCTCAAACTTGCAGCTTTCATCCGCTCGCTGAACAGTTTTTATCTGCTCCTGTGGCAATCGTCATGTTATAAGTTTTATTTTTTAGTATTTTGTTTTTGTACTGCCTTTCCGTTGTCCTCCCAACCGATTGTTGGCTGATCACTCCATCAAAGCCATAACCGCTCTTTGTGTAGTTATTTTTGCCACATCTACAAACTGGATGTAGCTTGTTCACATGACCTAACGCCTCATAGTTTTACCTGTGAAAAAGATCAGGCGTCATATTAGAAAATCAATAAAATCATTTCGACGTTATATACTTGCTGGAACTAATTACCGGCCAGACTGACAGTCCGACAGATAGAGAGTAAAGCAACCTGATCGAAGCGAATTAACTTGAGACTCATCCTTCCAACGTTATTGGGCGAAAACTTCGCCTGAATTCTTGTTTTGAAGTTTAAATGTTATTTCATCTGTTTAATTAAACTTGCGCATCTTGCAATAAAAGGAGTAAAAAATTTTACTTGTGTGCCAAACGAACTCACCACAGTACTTATTTCTTATAATTCTTATACAATACAAAAAAATCTTCAACCTTGCTTTGAAATGAAAATTTATTATGTCTTTTCTTAGTTTTTAATTTGAAATGCATTCACGATGATTAAAGCTACCACAAAGAGGTGCAAGATTATTTTTTGAATTTTTTAGGAGCGAGGACCAAAAAAAAGATTGTGGAAACCTTTTTCCATCAACATGCAAAAATATCAAAATTTTTTTGTTGTACTAAAACTTACAGTATACTGGAATTCTTATAAGCAGCATTTCTGTAAACATGGATCAAGATGTTTAAATAAACTTTTAAAAAGCACAAAGCGTGTTTTTTCTTGCATAACCCTTTTTAGATGAAATAAAAAACAAGTTAATATTATTTTTAAATATAAATAACTTGAGTCTTTGAATGCTTTGCAAATAAATAAGGTTTTTGTAGTAACAATCTTTTATTTTTAAATATTCTTTGAAAACTTTTAATGTAAGAATTTTTTTCTTTGTCTGACAAGATCTTAGAGATGGAAAAATTGTTTTGTATTATTTTAATATCCTCAATTAATTAATGCACTAGAAATTGATTTTCTCCAAAGTAATAAATTAAAATTTTTGTTGAAAGTATTTTTGATCTATTTTTTTGTTTGTTTTTTCTGATATATTTCAATCCTAACAAATTTTCAAGAAACTAAAACTAAAACGCAAATTTCTCACAGGTCATGGCTGCATGTTATGGATTGATAGTCAGACGCCTCAGTTATATTCGAACTCGGACCAGCAGTTTCAGATCAGTCGTCGCTCCCGGCTCATCCAAAGATAGCAAAACAAGATTTTCAATCAAAAAGTCAATCTCCACTCGGGTTCTCTATCGTCGTTCACCTGATTGCGAACGAAAACGAGTGTCAATAATGTGCGCTGTTCTGGTGACGGCTTTTGTAATTTGCTGGTTTCCCCACCAAATTGTTCAGATTGCAATGATTGTTGGTTTCTCTGTAAAAAAAGCAAGTCTTTTGTTTTACATTTTATAGGACTAAGACAAAAAAATTAGATATAAAATTTTTTATAAAAAAAAACAAAAAAACTGCAAAATAATTCGTGTAGTTTGCAGCTTTTAAATGAATGACTGCAAGGTTTTCGGCAATGTTTTGTAGCAGCAGAAAAAATAGCGTTTTTTTTAATTGCTGTATTTTGTTTTTCAGAGTTAAGTAACGTTTTTGTCAAAGCTATAAACAAGTCAACCTAAGATCCATTTTAATTAATAAGATTGAAACAAGGAAATGCTAATTTACTTTTAATTATGATAATTAGTTCTTCCATCAATGTATTTGTATGTAAGCTGTAGAAACTACTTTCTTTACAAATTGTATGTCACAAATAATGATCAAACTAATTTATTCAGTTAAACGATCTTCGAGGCAATTCTCAATTGAAATTGTTTTTTTCGTAAGTGGATGATGAATTCAAATTCAAACAAACCAAAAACAATTCTGAACTTTTCATAAAACGTTAATTCTCAACTGAGTTTTAAAAAAGAGCATTGTCCCAATCTATCAAAGATTTGATTGATCTATTTTGTAGAAATTTTTGGTCTCCTATTAAAATTCAAAGTCTTTTTCTCCTTAGTTGACTTATCGTCGTTAAATTACGAGTACTTTTATTTTCAAAAAGTTTTTTGTGGGTACAAACTTGTAAAATACCTAACAGAACCAAAGACCTCGTACTGATTTATTTTGATTAAATATATTTTTATCACTTGGTTATGTCGACCGAAAGAGTTACCTTACAAAAACCACTTATTGGGGTAAGTGTGAATATTATCTCTTTTAGTTTTGAATCTCTAAACAACTCTTACACAATTTGCTTTATTATACAATTTTTTTACGCTGACCAAACTTAGTTTAACTTTGCAGGTTAATTTTTTGTAATCATCATGCTATTTTGTAAAACTGTAATTTTTAGCCAATCATAATCAGTTTTAAAATTATTAAAACTTTACATTGTTTTTAACAATTTATTTCAGCAAAACCTCCTGAAAAGAGCTAGACAAAAACGCAGGAGTTTTCCTAAACAGCTTTTTTAAAGGTTACCAATTTGAACAAAAGAGTTTTGTATGAGGCCTACGGTTTTCTTAGCTACTTTTATTGCTTTTTTTAACTACAAAAGTCAACTAAACGATTTCGGATACAATTTGGTTTATCTAGTAAACAAATAGGTAGTTTTCCAAGTCTTCTACATTGAAAATGTTAAAATCAAATGCTTTAAACATTTTAGCAAAATTTTGTATGTCAGGAAAACGAATGTCACAATCTTCGAGAGGCAACAAGTTTGATTGCTTTTCTTAAGTCAGCTTTGAATCCTTTCCTCTACACATTTTTAAGATCAGAGTTTCCAAAAAGATGGAGGTATGATTGTTGATTAAACTGTAACTGTTTTTTAGATATAATTTCATCGACAAAGTGATACCTACATACTCAGAGCTACAATATAGCTAGCCATTATAGGCTAGATCAAGAGTGGGCAAATTTTAACTGGAGGGCTTCATTTAAAAGTCATTTTTGTTTGCGGACCACGGTAATCTTTAACGTGAATTGGTGCTTCAAACAAACTCGAAGATCCCGAAAATCTTTTTGACACTACTCTGGGAGGTGGAAAACTTTTTCACGTATATCAGTAAATGGTTAAGCGGCCAGATTTAGCCCGCGGGCCGTAATTTGGCCACTACTGGGCTAGATGAGAAATCCTTACAAATATAAACGACAGCTATGATCTTGAATAGAGTGCTTGATGAACGAAAAATCCGACCAATCATACGATATATAAAAACTATTTTAAGGAGACCTTGTTTTTTAACTAAACATATTTATTCGAATTGTCTCAACAGACTGTGTTGTTATATAATTTTTTGAAAAATATTTACTGGGAAGTATCTTTATATATTACGTTTTGTGACAAAACCACATCGAAGTAGGTAGGGGGTAATATTGCGTGATTCTGCAATATAAAAGAATATGAACGGTCACGAGCCCGGCGCTTCAACCACTCAACCATGCTGCCCACACTTACGACTACTGTTACGTTTCGTCTAAAAATATAAAACTATATTATCAGGTAACCAAATAATCGCTAAAAAACTTTGGGAAAAGTCACATTAAATAAAAAAATCTAAAGGACTTTATTTATAAAATTATGTTAAGCTTTTTTTAATAGAAGAAATACGTTATTTCACAACATTAGAAAAATAAATGGGTTTTTTTTTAGTACATTTTGACTGCCCCCAATTTATTGGAATAATTTTTTTAGTTTCATCTTTTCTGCAATCATTTACTTTTGGCGCAATAGTTCAGATTTATTTGTTTATTTGTTTTTTTTGTCATTAACCTTTGATGAATTAACTTTGTTGCTCTGTCATTTCTGCTAGTAATTGAAGAGAATAATATAGTCATAAAAAGTAAATCTTTTTTTAAAAAACCGAAAAAGTATTAAGGAAAAAAAGTTTAAAAAATGTCTAATACTTAACACGAATATGTTGGTCATATCAAAAACAAATGAATTTTGCTTCACTTTAAAATACTCAACAACGCAAAATTAAATTTCAGTAAAAGTCTAAAAATTTTGTAAATTTATCAATTATAGTTGTTATTTGACATTTTGTTTAAAACTTTCTCTTTGTCAATTTACATTACTCTCAGTTGTAATAGAGTTTAGAATCATTCGAGAATACAATATCTTACTAAACAAATTATACAGAAGGTTAAAAATATCGTTGTAATATAAGGTAAAGTGTCTTAACTATACTTCATCAGCTGTCCCAGAAAAAAATGAAACATTTTTCGATAAGCAATATCTTCACAATACCATAGCCAAATTTCAAGAAATTTTCCACAGAGCAGCCTACATACAAAAGCCTTTAAAATATGAAAGAAATTGGTTGCTTAAAAAGCGAATAATAGTAACGTAAAAAATTGTGTCAAAAAATTAAATACCAGATCAAGCAATCATTTATTTCAGTCTTTGTTCAATATGGTTTCCATCTTTCTCTGTAACTAAACAGAGTTTTTTTTCAAGCAAAAATGCTTTTACGGATTTCTTCTATCAATATTTTCTCCTATGGCATAGTTATCATGTCCTTCAAAGTCTGTTCGATTAGTTTTTTTCTTAATTATTCATAGATTTTCTCCTTTAGGAAGTCCCATATGGCATAATCTACTGGGCTACAGTCTGGACTTTGCGGAGTCCGTTCATCTTTCTTAATAAATTGAAGTGTAATTTCTTTAAGACAGGGCTAGGTTATCTTGCTTGTAGAAAAAGAGCACCATCTTGTTGAACACCGAATCGTTTTTTGGACAAAATTGCCTACAATCGGGAAGTACAATAGTTTATTATCTAATAACTGAATGTAGTTTTTAATGTTCATCTTTGGTTTTTTTGTGTCAGAGTTGTAAGTCGGGCCGGGTTCGGGCCTAAGTTTGGAAAAAATTTCGGGCTTGATTCGAATCCAGTGCGGAGCTTACAGATAAACAACTACATTATTTCAACGCCACGTATTTAGCTGTTTTGACTTTGTTAACGCAAACCCATCTTGCCATTCTCCCTTTTAAGTTCCCAATATGATAAATTTAAAGTTCATTTGAAGGAACAAGAATTTAACAAATAACAAATAATTCTCTTGAGATGAATAAAATGTAAAGAAATTTTGCAATCAAATTTAAAGACCCATCTCAATGACCTGATTACGTAGTTGATAATCAAAATGGTCGCAGAAGGTTGTCATAAAGGGAAATTGGTAAATAATTGATTAACCCGTTAAGTGCAGAATTAAATTTTCGTTATCTGAGTTACAATGCGTATTTAATTTCGCGTCTCGCTGTTTTTCCCGTCTTGATCGATTATAATTGCTGTTGCGAGCATGGTTGCGGAGTCGGAAAATTATGATCCGACTCCGACTCCTGAAATTTTTAAAATGCCGACTCCGACTCCGACTCCAATTTCCGACTTTAACTTTGACTACGACTACGACTACGACTCCGACTCCGACTCCGACTCTGACTCCCTAGTATGGGCAAATTATTTATGTTAAATTAGATTTAACTAAGCAAAATCATCCTTTTGAGTTGACAGTTACACAAAATAAGTCAGGTTTTTTAAATAAATAAAAAGATATTTACTTTAAAAAATTATATCTATGAGTATATATACTGTACATGTATAACTGCAAATTACTGGTGCTCTTCAGAAGAGTGCTCAATGGCTTCAATAGTCAGAACAATTATTCCTGATTATCAAAACACAAATATTAAAAAATTTTTTTATTAAAATAGTCCCAACAAACTGTTTCACCTGTAAGGCTCATCAGAGGACACAGCTAAAAAAATTTTTACGCTTCAGATGAAAATCTGCATCTTAGAAAAATAACGCAATTAAAAGTTTGGGTTTAAACAATTATTTTACTAAAGTAAGTGATTGATTAGCAAATAATTACTTTTGTCACGAGATATTAAAAGAAAACATGCTGTAATGTTGCGTCTAGATGTATTCTGAAACTTGACCGAGGTGCCGAAAAGATTACCGGTAAAGCGTAAAAAAGTTTATGGATCATTAGTTAAAAGAAAGTATTATAAAAGAATCTTTTTATAACACTCTCTCTTAACGAATGATTCATACTATTGTTTTATGCAGTATAAAAAAATTTTTTTATAACACTTGCTCTAAACTAATGATCTATAAACTTTTCTACACTTTAAACTTTTTCGCAGCTTGGCCAAGTACGAGTATGCGCAACATTACAGCATGTTTTCTTTTAATATATCGTCACAAAAGTAATTATTTAATAATTAATCAACCACTAGCTTGAGTAAAATAATTGTTTGAACCCAAACTTTTGGTAGCGCTATTTTTCTAAAATGCGAGTTTTCATCTGAAGCCTAAAAATTTATTTTAACTTTTAATTTTTGCTTATTTTATTTGTTTCAACGTAAATAATATTGCTTTTTTTAATTGTTGTGTTCCCTTATGAGCCTCACAGGCGAAACAGTCTGTTGGGACTATTTTAGTACAACATGTTTTTTTTGTTATATTTATGTTTTGATAAATACGTATATGTAATTATATTATATACACAACCCATTAATTATTTCATACTGTGTTTGAATGAAACATTAATACAAATCACAGTTAGAAAACTAACTTGAAATGGCATACATAACTCGAAACTAAATATGTGTTTTATACTTAATGCTTATCACATTTTCTGAACATCAAAGTATTTTATGGATAATCATAATGTTACCTCTAGTTTGTTTTACAGTTATTATTTTTCCCATGGTAAATCGAACCCACGACAAACCTTAATGTTAATACAAGTAACGACTTGTGTGGGGCCTGGGTGTAGGACTAGACCCTGAGTGTTGTCTCCCGCGTGTAGGACTACATCTAGTCGGTTCGAAACTCAATAAGGTATGCATCACTGACGAACTTTAACAAGATGAAAACTCGAGTCTGGTGCTTCTTGTGTTTAGGTGGCTTAGTTTCGTTTTTATCCGTAGGTAATGAGGTTAAAACGTAAATATGAATATTTTATAATTGTAAAAATTTTTACAAATGTAAATAATAACTATGGAATTTATTAACAATAAAAATTTGAAAACAAAAATTTTATAAAAGCAAAAGAAACAAAAAACCATATGTAAAAGAATTAAAAATTTAAAACCCACAACTATAGACTACAAGAAAAACAATAAAATGCCACTAATTTTAGAATTTTCCTAAATCACCCACTACATATAAAAAAACTCCAGAAAAAAATGTTGACATTTCCATACCAATTATAAGTTCATACTTATTTCTCTCAAATAAACTTCAGCCATTAGTTTGATGGCATGGAGTCCATCTTCACAGTAATTCATGGTTATATATTGATAGTAAGAATACATATGTGAATTTTGTCGGATTTTATAAACAAAATAAAAGGGAGTCTGTAGTTTCTATCTCATGAATATTTTAATTATTGTAATTTTGTACGAGACTGAACATGCTAGTTCCCTGCCGTTTATTGACATTCATATTAGGAGATTATTAAAAAATTCACCTTGGTTCTAAACTTTGGTTGATATTTCTTTGAAAGAATAGAGCAAGAACAATAAGTTTTTAATTTTCAAAAATTTTAATTTAATAATTTATTAATAAAAATAAAGTTGGTACTGTGAGTTTCTCCTTCATTGCAACCCTTTGGTGCGTTCTGATGAGCCTGAATGATGAAAACAGACATTCAACACTCGCTTCTGTTGGAGGAAGTGCTTATTTAAAGACACGTCAAAAATAAAATATGGAGGCATTTCGGAGGCTGAAACGGATTAATGGCATTTACATTCATTTTAATGGGAAAATTGGCTTTGTCATACGAGTAAATTGAGGTACGAGCTCGGTCACGGAACCAATTAAACTCGTATGTAAAGGTACCACTATACTATAGAAAAAGGCTGCTTAGGGTAGTAATTGATTATGCAGCTGGCATTTACTTCCTGTCATTCGATTAAAGAAAGAGAAGCAACTAAATCGGCTGCCCGAGCATAGCATTACGCAAAATACTATTTGCTTACAAATTAAAACGTAAACTTTTTATGAGTCGCGGGCTGTGTCGCGCAATAAGCGGCAAGGTTCTCTTAAAAAGATTACTGCACTGCACTCCACTGGCGCAAGCGGGCGCGTAAGTTGCGCAATTAACATCACTAATATGTAAAGAAATTGGACATGAGGAGTCGGAGTCGGAATATTTTATCCGAATCTGGCTCCTAGTCCTCTTAACAGTCCGACTCCGACTCCTTCCTAAAACCTCCAACTCCGACCGACTCCGACTCCGACTCCGCAACCCTGGTTTCGAGCTTCGCGGGAAAGTCCCGGACGTCGAATCATCTTGCTGCGTTTTTTTTTAATAAAGCGCTTTGGAAAAAATTACTTATACTGAAATATACAAATCACAAAATAAAAATGCGACAAATTGATTTTAATTTAAAGCGAAATACAAATCCAAACAAAATAGAAAAAAAAGAAAGCGCAAAAATAAACAAACTTGCACAATCAATATATTAAAACTGTGTGATAAATTTCTTCATCATTGTGTTAACCCTATTCTTCTCAACGGCCGGGTTTTTGAGGCGCAACCTTTGCAAAAACGTTGTAATTCATTTTTTAGATAGTATTCTGGGATTTTTTGACTTTTCCTAATTTGAATTGCTAAATAAGACGGTACTATTTTTATAATAAAAGTGTGAAGTAGAAATTTCAAAGCGTGAAATTTCTACTTCACACTTTTATTAACGTCGACATTCCTGAGGCGATGAAGAACGATGAAGAAAATTTGATTTTTCTTTGGCGATTGCTTGGAAACAGCTTACACATTTACTTTCTGTTAGAAAAAACAATTGTGGTTTGACTACAACAAAGGTAGCTTGAATATCAATCGAACGGGCAAAATTCAATTCTTATAATGAGCTTCTTTTATTGAACATTCTTGTAACTATTTATTTATGTGAGAGAAAATTAAACAAACTACTGCACATGTTAGGCCTGATGTTTACGCCTTCAGACAATTAAACAGCACCTGACTTTTTATAATTGCTTTTCACTTTGCATTTAAAATAATAGACCGTTTTTATGTTAAAATTTTTCTCACTCCAAAAAATCCAGTGTATTCTTTATGTATAAGTTTACTTGTTTGGAAATATTGTGACAAAAGTTTATAGTTTTTAAATGTCAGCCGTGCAAACCGAAGATATAGAATGAAAACAATATGTTTTATACGATTGAATTAAAATAAAGCAGGGGTTCCAACTTTTATAGATTTATGACGTACTAAAGCAGTATTTTTCGACCTGTGTGCCGTAGAGACTTTTAAGTGTGCAGCGAAAGTTTTTGAAAAACATTAATCCATTGCTCTGCGACCTTTTTTCGAGAACAATGCTTTTGAGGACAAAATACAAGAAATTCGAGACAGATTCAAGGTAAAGACTTTTTTTAGAGTACATTAGTTTTAGGAACGAAAATCAAGAACTTTTGTCCAAGTGTGTCGCGAATTTTGAAAAAGTCCCAAAATGTGCCACAGGTCGAAAAACGTTTAGAAACACCCCACTAAAATCTTATGTTTAATCAAGTGATTTCTTTCCTCTGAAAAATTTTCTTTCTTATTGCACACTGTTTAATAAATTTATTTCAAATATCAAATAGAGACCAAAAAAAGGTCTATTCTTGAAGTTCGAAAAGAACTTTTTATTTCCTACCAACCAAACTGACAAAATAAGAATAACATTATTTTGTGCCATACAAAGATAACAAATAACTTTCCCGGATTTTAGTAATATAACACGGTTTTTTGATTTTTAAAAACAACAATTATTTTTGCAACAATGAAATTTCGCATTCTCACGTAATTGGCAACAACAAAATCCAGTGTTTTATTTAATAACACGTTTTTTTGTTACTTTTAAATTGTTTCTACAGCATCGAAATTTTGAATGCTTAGTAAGGGTAAGTTTCCAGAGTTTTAGTAATAACACAGTTTTTTATTTTTAAAAACAACAATTATTTTTGCAACAATGAAATTCGTCATTCTCACGTATTTAGCAACAGCAAAATCCAGTGTTTTATTTAATAACACGTTTTTTTGTTACTTTTAAATTGTTTTTAAAGCATCGAAATTTTGAATGCTTAGTAAGGGTGAGTTTTCAGAGTTTTAGTAATAACACGGTTTTTTTGACTTTTAAAAACAACAATTATTTTTGCAACAACAAAACTCCGCATTCTTACGTATTAGCAACAACGAAATCCAGAGTTTTATGCAATAAAATGTTTTTTTGTTACTTTTACAAGGAAGAATTTCTTTTAGAGCATCGAAATTTTGCGCAATTATTCAAGAAGAGTTTCCAGATTATAAGTAATAAACCCGTTTTTTTAAATTATAAACGACATTTATTTTAATTCCAACAAATAATTTTGGATCTTTTGTAGAAAGCTCCCGCCATCTATTGCGAGTAATTTTTATCGCCCCACCATCTATAGTAAATAATTTTTTTTTGATGAAACTAACCCGGAATCCCCCTACAACGCTAGGATGAAATAAAAAAGAAACTTGTAGGGAGGATTCCGAGTTAGTTTCACCAAAAAAAAAATTACTCGCAATAGATGGCGGGGGCTTTCAACAAAATATTCATAATTTTTAATGCATCGAAATTTTATATTTTGAACTAAAGTAACTTTTTGGAAAAGATTTAACAGGATTTGTTAAACTTCATGATATTTTAATCTGATTGTTTTACATGTACATAAAAACAATAAATTCCAAGCAAAACCCAGTAAAACTCTGGATCCCTGGTTGTATCTGCTCATAGCTTATAATCCATGCAAGAGTTGTTTTGAAGCCTTGATTACAATAACTTTCTTTCTTTCTGCTTGCGTCAACTACAAATTTCCAAAATCTACGGAAGATCGCTTGTGCTCGCGATCCAAGAGACGAAGAAAGAGTTATTAACAAATATATTTTCTTTGTGTTCTCTGCAAGAAATTCGAGACATTTACCTATGTCTGCATCGAACCAATTAATCTATTGCTTTCTGGAGAACAGACTGGGTTTGACGCAGAAAGGTCAACTGTGAATTAAGTCGTTCTGTTGATACAAAACATCGAAGATTTTCTTGAAGCTAAGAAGAAAGCTGGTGCCATATTTGCCGCTCTGCTATTCCAAAATTGGCTTCAACTGCAAGCTGCTGAGATTTCTGCAGGAAAGTACATGGTTTAAATGATTATGGAACTTGTTCGAAAATTGTTTCCAAACAAAGACGTTTTACCCTTACTGACGGCGACAGCAAGCAAAACAGTCTCGTGTGTCAGAGAAACAGTGTTTCTCCGAAATCAATCAAGACTTATTCTTTTTTAACATCTATAGGTATAATCTACTTTCCACCATAACCGGATTATGAAAAAAATGTGAGCTAAAAATTTAGAATAACCAACTTTTACCATTCTGTCCGGTTCAGATTTATCCTGGGGTAAAACTAGACAGATCACTCACGTTCCATTATCACCGTTTTTCATTGCGAAAAAGTTTCTTCGCGTATTCCGCTGCTGAGGCGACTTGCGGGCTCAGGGCGGGTGCTGGTGTAAAACACCACATACAGTTGTCTATTTGTGGTCTATTTGACTGCTATCTTGAGTACTGGGATCCGGTTTGTTGTTGCAGCGTTCTTACTTGCTTTATAAATAGTGTTTTGAATGACACTTCACGCGTAGTCACTGGATGCCTCCGTCCATCTTCAAATGATCATTTACCAGTTTTTTTAAACATCCAATCATCTGAGATCCTTTTTAAACAACCAACCTTGCTAAAGTCCAATTTTACATACTTTTTCAAATAAAGTTTGAAAAACTTTTTAGTCTTAACAAAAACTAAATAAATAACTTTTACTCTGTTTAAATTTCAAAACAACACCTTAAGTAGTTTTCAAATTATCAATTGTCAAACTTTGGTGGTCTTCTGAAGCCTACGTTGAGGAGTCAATTGCTTGAAAAAGCTTGAGAAGAATAGGTTAAATAGCCTTCGTCAGCGCTTTTATTTTCCGAGCTCTCAAGTAAGGATGAATCATTATCGACATCAAGAATTAGAGCTCGTTTCCACTACGAGCGTTGGCTGGAATATTTTCTATTTTCTTGATTTTTTGCTTGGCTTAGCGCTTAAGCGCGGAAAGAAGTAAAAAAGTCATTAAAATAAAGAATACTCCTGTAACGAACCCTTAGTGATAAAAATTTATCCTCTGAGACTTGAAGAAATTCGTTTGGTCGTTCCACTTATATACAGACTAAATACTTTTACAAATATATGAGGAAAACTGAAAGTAATGCAAAAGAGTTTACTTTGGAATTATACAACCGACAAATAACTGAATTTTATTTTAGAAGTGGTATAAATACTTTTATTGTTGAGTGTACAAAAAAACACATCTGACCTGAATGAAGGTATTACTGCAAACGCAAGAAAATAAACGCCAAATTTTATTTATAATAACTAAAATTTTGAGAACGCTTTCCACAATCTAACATTTTTGCTAAATTCTCTCAGATTGCACGCTAAGGTTAAATTATAAGCACAACCACGAGACACAAAGTATTTAATTCAAACTCTAAAAAAAATTTTTTTGATTTTGATAAAAGCAAAAAATGAAACAATGATATTTGTGGCAGGAGCTCGGTTTTTGTTGCAAACAATGTTTTCCGATTTTCACCGAAACAATAGCTAATGCGAGAGGCGAAATAATCCGCGCTGTGAAAAGCTGCGACGATCAAGACGTATATATCCGTCATACGAACTGAGAGAGCGTCTGGCTGTGACGGATATATACGTCATGCGCACTTAACGGGTTAAAAATACAAGTACAAAATAACAACCGCAAACCCGATACAACACCCAGAGTCCCAATAACAGAAACCGCGATCCAATTGCAAAGAAATGTCAATTGTTCTGTTTTCTAATTAGCAAAGCTTTGTAAATTTCGCTTTCAAAATTAGTTATTAGTTTAAAATAAAGTGATACATAAAAGTTTTATAGACAGGATTTATTTTTAAAGATGGTTCAAGTTAAGAGTTGATAATGTTTTATAATTTCTAGATAAAAAGTTTAAAGTCATGGCCAAATTATAAAATTTTTATATTACGAGCGTATAAACATGATGACTAAATGGAGAATGTGAATTTAAAAATTTTGCATAAACTTTTTCGAAATATTAAAAAAAACAGAGTGGGTAACCATTACACCAGGAATGGGCAAAGTGCGTCCCGCGGACCAAATGCGGCCCGCCAAAGGCATCTATGCGGCCAGCGAGGTTTTTTTAAAAAGCAGCAAAAAAGGATAATTATTATAAATTATATGGTTGGGAAAAACTTGTTTGTTTCATATGCTTCATAACATATGCGAGTAAATACATATTGTACAACCAACATTTGCTTAACACATAAGAAAAAACAAGAGGTTTAATGCCACAGTATCTAAAAACAATGGTTATTAACCTAAATAATGTTTTTTAAATGGTTAGTAAAGATTTTAAACTAGTCACTCGAATATTTGGCCTGTGACCTCCATTTTCCTTTTCCCGACTTTTCACAAGGGGCGATGGATCTGATTGTATCAACAAAACTGTGTACTTAGTTGTTTGTTACAAATTAAAGTGATCTAAACCTAAATGATGTTCCCTTAATACGTATGCATTAAGAAATGCAACAGCGCCAATCTGAAAAATTTAGGAGTCAATTACTAATAACTGTACAGCATTAATGCAAGAATTATCAATAGAATTGAAGCGTTGCAGTCAGATTGAGATGCCTCAACACGTATTAAACAAGAGATTTTTCTTAAATTAACAACGAAAAAATTTTTAATATAAAAAGAATTTAAAGATTTACTTTAGGTAGTTAATAAGAATTAATAATATCTCATTTTAGTAGTAATTTTTAAAAATTGTTACTTTTTATTGAATTTGTTATTTTTGATATTAGAATTTGTTAAGAATAATAAAAACCTTTGGTAACCTTGAATTTGCTTCAGTAGGTTCAGTTAGTTAGCTACTAGCAACTTGGCACGTGTGACGTGTGTTCGTAATGGAATTGCGTTACTTTAATTAATTTTGTTTGCATTTACGAGTATAATTAATAATAATTCTGGACTTTTAAATAATTTTACTTTTTTGTTTGTGTACCCCTCAAACAGCAATGAGTGAAACAAGTAAATCTAAAAAGTGAAAAGTAATAGATGAATGTCGTGTTTTTAATGAAAACTGGAAAACAAAATATTTTTTTACTGAACTTAATGGTAAGGCAATTTGTGTCATTTGCCAACAAAGTTTTGCAGTTCTAAAAGATTATAACTTGAAGGGTCACTTTGATAGCAAGCACGCAAGAAATTATATTAATTTTTCTGATCAGGAAAGAAGAAAAAAATTGAAGATTTTTATATGAAGATAAAACATTCCTGAAAATTATAAACATTGCAATATTAAATTTTATTGAAAGTGCATTTACGTAAGAAAATTATGAAATTAGCTCGAGATCACAGCAATGCTTTTTCTTTAGTGTTCGATTGGTGTCTGATCAGCTAATTTCTTTAATGTTTTCTGCTCAACATTATAACTGGCCTTGTATTTCGCAAAGTATGTTGTCAAACAAGCAATTAATTAAAAAACAAACAAACTCATCGAATGATGGGGTGTTTATGTAATTCTTTAAAGCTAAAACGTTAAAGAACTGTTGCCTCACCCTCAGGTGAGATGGTTGCCAAAAGGCCTCAGCCTTGAAAGATTTGTGATTTTGTGGGAGCAAGTGATCAACTTTGTCAAATTCAAGTCCCATATGGTTAATTGTAAATGCGGAAAACAAGCTGGCAAAGCTCAGAAAATTCTGGAAAAACTTGAGAATACTAAGATAAAATCAAAAATATACTACCTTAGTCATATCTTCAAAACAGTAAATATGCGGAACTGCGAGCTGCAAGATAAAAAAAATCAGACTTGTTTACCTGCGCTCTGCAGATAAAAGGTTAGATCTAGAAACTAAAATATTAGAAAACACAATTTGAGAAAATGATCCTACATCAGAATGTATTACTGCATGCATTGCTCATCTTGACGGTCTTCATGCAGACTTTGGCAGAAGATTGGAAGATCTTTTGGAGATGGATTATCCACTCTGGTTTATAAACCTACAAAATTATAAACCAGAAGAAGAAATTTTCAAAAGACCGAACCGTTGTTAGATTTAAAAGAAGATGTAAAAATAAGAGCAAGAGTTAAAAAGGAAGGGGTATTTGCGTACATCTTGATAAAGGATTCAAACCAAAATATTTTTCAACAATTAAAAGCAAGCATTATTGCTACCCTACCAGATGGATGGTGGAATTTTTGTTTTTAACTGTACTGGATGTATTCAGTTAAAAAAAAGAAAATTAGCCATCAACAGCAGAGGAACAGATTAAGACTGAATGATTTTGTGAAAATAATTTTGGTTCTTTATTTCGATAATACCAATCTGGTTGTGTGCGCTCCAAATTGTTCTACTGTATTAATTCTGCAAAATCCACATTACTATATGTGCATATTTTAATAAAATAAAATTTGAACTTAAAAGTATGACGTCACAATGGGGTTTCCGTGCTTTTTCTGACAAAAACTGAATATCAAAAGTCAAAGCAAAAACTGATCTGAACTATGCACCATGCGAAACCAGGATCATGCAAAATTAGCTATTTTGTGCGGCATTGTACATCCCGCACGGCCTTCTTTTAACTCGCTGCTAACACAATTTTGTTCTTTTAATTTATATTACAATTTCGGATTGGACAAAGCCTGGTTACCGTCTAATTGTCCAAACTCAGCTACAATAGAAAGCCTTGTATTTTGCAATGTACGAATATGACATAACGCTTGACAAGGCCCTGTTTCGCCCTTATGGGGCTCATCAGGAGCATGAATAGTACATAAATGCATGCAATTATTGCGACAAGGGACGATTGTAAACGGTTAATGCAAACTGATAAACACATATTACCGGGTAGAGAACCGGATACGAGTGAATTGCTTATGGCCCAAGATAGAGAACTTGGCACAAAGCAATGGAAACAAGCGATTTATACAATAGCGAAAGGGTATAAAAACATAGTACACAATGGGTGGCAATTGGCCTAACGCACTCCTCGAAGGTGGGTTTCGCGTTCGTAAAAAATCATGATGTTGGTGTTTTCAGGTCCACCTCCTGAAGGAGAATAAGTGATGTTTAAATGTTGACTAACTGAGGATATGCCAAAAGTAACTTCTTATATACTACACAGATACGTAATTTGAACGCCTTAAGGCAAGTCGCTGAAAAAACAAAACAGTTTAGAGCCTGGCCTGTTGAATTGCTTGCAAAACTAGCTATTTTGTGCGGCATTGTACATCCCGCACGACCTTCTTTTAACTCGCTGCTAACACAATTTTGTTCTTTTAATATATATATATTTAGAAAGCTAGTTACTCCGACATAAGGAAATAAAAACTTAAGGTTTGCATCTTTTTTCATGCATTGCTGCACTAAAAAAATCCACAATTTTGTCCAAGAAGGAAACCTTATTTTTTTACAAACTAATAAATGTTTAAAAAAAATACTTTGAAGTACTTTTTAATCAATATTCATCGAATGAAGTTATTGAAAGTGATTAAATAAGCTTCATTGAGTGTATATATATGGGAAGGCGGGGCAAAACGGTCATAGTTATTTTAAATTGGCGTAACGGATCCGGTGCTGGAATTAAATAAACAAAAGAAAATATTATATTTGCTCTGATAATTTGCTATCTCATGAATATATTTTAAAACCCGTGACAACAGCATAATAATTTTATTTTAGAAAAATGTATATTTTACTTACATGCCCATTTTGCTCTGGGTTCGGGGCATAACGGTCATAGTGTCCGTTTTGCCCCAGAAAAAATTAAAAACAGTTATTATCTTTTTTTTTAATTTCAATTAGCCTATTAATATTAGTACTCCTACGTTGTGGCAACTAAAAAAATCAAATAGAAACATTTTTTGTACAGACATGATAATGTCCAAAAGCTTAAACACGACTTATTGCACGTCAAATTGTACGAAAATATTCTTGGGTATTAGTCTATAATAGAAACATCCATCGTGACATCACTGCAAACATTTAGTTGGGTAGTGGCCAGTGATGGCCTTGCAAAAAGGGGGATTGGGTGCAACAAAAGTAGAGGGGCCACTTTTTAGTGTCCGAAGCAAAGTGCCGAAGCGATCTCTAGAAAACGTTTATTGTTTCAGGGAGGGGCCACTATTTACTGTTCCAAAAGTGTGATCTCCAAAAAAAAGTTTATCGTTTTAGGAGTGGCCACTTTTTACTGTCTCAAAACAAATTGATCTCTAAAAAAAAAATCTCTAAAAAAAGGTAAAATTTAGACGACAATATATTTCCGATTTCCTATTTTTTTTTTCACAAAGGCTTTATAAAACATTTTTGGGAATCAAAAGTAGCTTGATAGGTAATGGAAGTTCAATCGATGTTACCACATTAAAATTTTTCACGTTGTGTGGCACATTCTAAAATATTCATTATATTCTTCTTCTTAGTATAGTCGTATTGGTCTCGTGGCTTCTTTTTCTTTTAACCGTAATAACCATTTTAGATAAGGAACGTGATTTCTTTTAAAAATTTGTTGCAAAGTCCTTTCTCAAGGGAACTAGAAAATCCTTAAAACAGACTAAAAATCGAACTCACGTCCTTGTGCTTACAAACTAGAATATTTGTACATTGAGCTGTTCATAAAAATTGATTACATGAAAATTTGCATCAATGCGTTTTTACATTTTTTTAAAGTAAATTTGCTGTATTATTTACCGTAATTCGAGTAATCTATGTGATAATATTCAAATATTTTCTATTTTTAAAAGTACATAAGTCACATTTTGAAAAAAATGAGATAAGCTGAAAAAAATTGTTTTTTTAATTGCCAGAAATATTCTGACAAAAAATCTATTCAGGATAATGTAGGGAAGCGTTCTTTTCAATGACACAAAAGTTTGAAATCTTAATGTATTTTTTTTAAAGTACGGAAGTTCAGTTGTTTTATGTTAAAAATTCCCATAAAAATTTGATAACTTATTAAGCGTTTCGTCTGAAGGCTCATACTGCAGAACAGTCTCAGCTGAGCAATTTTTTTTTTTTAGTTTTGTTTAATAAAATTTGAAATAGGACTTTTTAGAAGTTGAATAAATTAGGTTAATAATATAAAAGTAACGCAAGCATTGCACAGTATTAAATAACTTTCTTTTTCATTCCAGAAAAACTTATTGAATAACTTCTTCCTGCATTATATATATCTGTATTATTATTATTATAATTATTATTTTCAAATTAATTGGAAATTCTATCATTTTTTTTGCGGTTTTTGATTTGCGTCAATAACCTCATGATTTATCAGCAAAATATTCTGTTGCAGTCATAAAGTATCACCTTACATATCGACATTCAAAAACACTTTCAAAAATAATTTGTACTTAATAGCTTTACACAGATTTAGCTTTTCGCTAGAAGATTATTGAAATGTTTTTTTAATGTTTTCTTGATTTGGGTACGAAAAGTTTGGGAAAATTAACTTCTCATCACGTGATTATTGACTTTCCTTAGATCCTACAATCTTTTCTGATATGTCACTTTATACAAAATAGAATGCATATTATCGTTATTATTATATGCGGTTGACATTTTCTGCCAATCTAAACTATCCATTTGGTAGAAAAAACACTTGTAAATTAGAATTTGAAACAAAAGTACCTACGATCAATTTGCAAAACAAGACTTTATTATTAAATTCTTTCTTTAAAACGTCATAATTAAATTCTAAAAAAATTGTTGAGGTAGGAAGAGATACATAAGCAATATAACAAAATACCATTTAGAGTTTTTCTATCATTGCTCTAATTTTCCGAGGTTTTTGAAAACTTTTAATCTCATTTTCTCAAAACTGCCATTACGTGACTCGAGTACATTTAGAACTAAGCCCCGTATTGTTTAATTCTTAGACATACTCGGAAATTGTAAAACCAATAATTCTCTACAGAGTTTCAGTGATTTAACATTTTGCAATTGTTTTTTGTCAACAAGCTACAACAAATTATGGTATTGCATCCTTTATATTTAGAAACTCGACTCCAAACATTTTTAAACGTTTCCTCTTGTAGATAGTCCAATTAAAACTTTCTAACCTACTTTTTTATTATATGTGCCCAAAACCTATAAAAAAAATTTTTGCTGTATTATTTGCAAAAAACATGTCATCTTTGAATCCAGAATAGAATAACATAAAAGTAAAATATATGAAAAGAAATCATTATGTGTAGACAAATAACAAGACCTATAATGCCATTAAAAATAAATGTGTATGAAAACTAGGCCTTCAATACCGCAGGCTGCATTTCAAATTAAAGAATTTTTTTGAATTTGTTGTAGAAGCACAAAGTTGTCCATTTGTAAAAGACTTACCCGAGGAAGAAGTTTATTTATAAACTTATTCACTGTCAGCAAGCGAGGTTACACCGCGAAGAGAACAAATGTGACTGAGCCTCGATTGAGTACACGTTCCCACACAAAGTAAGTTGTAAATTTGTCTGTTGATTCAAAATTAGGCAATGCAAATTATGTTATTAAAATTTTATAACTTTTGTTTAAGAAGCAACCCGAAATCTGAACAACGTGCATGCGAAGTTATTGAAGAATAAACGGATTCAAGATGCACAACTTTAAAATTGTCAAAGGATCAAGTAGCATGAATTTTTTGAGAGACTTTTGTTTTTCTACGATTTATAAGAATTAATTATTTTTTCTTTTTTTTACGATGTAGATTTTTTTTTTTTTTTTTTCTTTTTTGCGCCAAACCATTTTGAGCCGAAAAGATCACTAGACAAAAAAAAAGTTTTCCATTATACACTAAATAACGTCGGCTTTAGAAACGAGCCTTAAAATTATGTCCAAACTGTTTAATTGTTTTAGGTTTTTACAAATTTAGGCGCCTTTCAAATTGGACGTAGAAACAAATTAGAACTAATTAGTAGCTATAATAGGAAATACCTTTATTCAGTCATTTGTGCTGTATTGCTAAATTTTTCCAGCTTTACTACAGTAAAGTTTTTTGCATTCAAATAATAAGCTACATGTTAATTTAGCGTTTCTCAAACCATGGGTCGCGACCCAAATGTGGGTTGCCAAGACTATGCGAATGGGTCGTGAAAGCTTGTATCTACAATTACTTTCAGCCTAACGTACAATTAGTTTAGACAATTTGAATGCCACAAGTAGAATAATAGCACTTCTCAATTGTGTCAGTAACTTTTACAGGTTTATAGTCAAAAAAACATCTTGTTACATTATGTTATACCAGAACAGAGTTCGAGAACCTATGGCTCACAAGCCAGATGTGGCTTTTTTTATAACAGCATCTGGCTCTTTTGTTGCCAAGCATAAATTATCGCACATAAAAGAAAAAGATCTGAGCACACAAAATTTAAAAAGTGAAGACCCTTTTTAAAGAGATGATTACGATTTTAAGACAAAAATCGAGTTTCAGAGTCAGATTCAAGGTGAAGATCTTTTTTTTTTTAGAAATCTCTAAGTTTTTGAGTCGAAAATCAAGAAATCAAAATAAGTTTGCTCACGAACAAATTTCTGCTCACACACATGCAACTAAAAATTAGAGAAACATTGTTGGCTCTCATGGAAATACATTTAAAAATATTTAGCCTTTATGGCTCTCTTACCCAAAAAGGTTCCCGACCCCTGTCCCAGACAATATCATGTTATTTGTTTATTAGTTTATAGCACCTTATTGCACTTGCGGGCCGTATCCAAAAATTAAAAATTGGTCCAGTCCGCATAATAGTTTTTCCCAAATTTTATAGACGTTTGCTCGAATCATGATCTTTTAACACTCGCGGATATGAGAAACTGTATTCTAAATTTATGGTAAAGACAAAAAATGGCCATCACCTAGAATCTGTTTCTGATTTTTTAATTTTTGTCATGAAAAACTAGTACTGGCTTTGCTTTGCAAACACACGCCAACCAAATGAAAGTTCTTGCGTGCCGCGGGGTCCCCCTCTGGTTTATAGACCATATTGAGCTACTTTTTCGAAGACTTGTTGAGGGAAAATGATTGTTAACAAATACATAACAATTTCGTGTTGTTTAAATATGCGCTCACTCAAATTTATTTAGGTCGCAGGCATATTTGCAAATCGTTGTTTTTAGCCATTTTGGGTCGCAGAAAAAAAGGTTTGAGAAACGCTGTGTTAATTCGATAATTTACTTTAGATTTTTAAACAAATAGTTTTTTAATTTTTTATGGATGATTAGATAAAAGATATTTTAGCTTGATCACCAGCCGGCAATGTAAAAGATATAAAGAAACGTCTAAAGTACTTCTGACTTTACTAAACTTTTTTTATGTATTTATGATTATTAATAAATTAGCAATTGTAATTATTTTTGAGGAGAGCTAAATATAGATATCCTAAACTCATATAGCAAAAATTATTGTATTGAACTGTCCAAATTAAAAAAGACTTAAATAAATAACTTTCAACACCATCCTTGATATAAGGAAAAATACATACCAAAATAGACTGCACGATAGCCTTGATGTCTAAAAATATAATCTTATTGATAGTTTTGTTTTACAAAATTATATTTTGGCCATTAATTGCTGATTTGAAAGCTTTTATTTTTATGTATCAGAGATGGTATTCTCCATTGTTTATGTCGATGAGGTCTTTTTGCATGTTAGTACAATAACATATTTTGTTATATGAATCTATAGCGCTTAATTACATAATTGATGTTTTTTCTGATTCAAGTATTTACTGCTAAAAGTATGAAATGCTTTAATACTTTTAGGGATCTGTAACAGCTAAAGTTAGTTTTAAAAAAGTAAGAACTTAAGACCATGCTCAGTTGCTTTTTTTCAAGACCTAATCCCAATACATAGAGAACATTTGAAAGTTTAGAGCAAGCCCTGTCGTAAAAATGCCAAAATGTCGAATTCGCTAAATATTTATGGGGTTGTGATTTATTCTAAATAACAACTTTAGAAAATAAAAGATTCAAATATTTCAACTTGTCTAACCAAGCAACACAAGTTTTATTTTAATCTTTCGACAAAATGCTTTATTTTAATTAAA